>OX419590.1:12724236-12867572 GCA_948473455.1 Teleiodes luculella
ATATGTAGCATGTTGTACAGGCAGGAGCCTATAGACGAGTACAACGGCTCGGCATCAACCTCACCGCCGCCGACACCGTCATCATACACGACATCGACTTCAACCCCTACAACGACAAGCAGGCCGAAGACAGGTCAGATACTAGCATTAGGATATGTAGCATGTTGTACAGGCAGGAGCCTATAGACGAGTACAACGGCTCGGCATCAACCTCACCGCCGCCGACACCGTCATCATACACGACATCGACTTCAACCCCTACAACGACAAGCAGGCCGAAGACAGGTCAGATACTAGCATTAGGATATGTAGCATGTTGTACAGGCAGGAGCCTATAGACGAGTACAACGGCTCGGCATCAACCTCACCGCCGCCGACACCGTCATCATACACGACATCGACTTCAACCCCTACAACGACAAGCAGGCCGAAGACAGGTCAGATACTAGCATTAGGATATGTAGCATGTTGTACAGGCAGGAGCCTATAGACGAGTACAACGGCTCGGCATCAACCTCACCGCCGCCGACACCGTCATCATACACGACATCGACTTCAACCCCTACAACGACAAGCAGGCCGAAGACAGGTCAGATACTAGCATTAGGATATGTAGCATGTTGTACAGGCAGGAGCCTATAGACGAGTACAACGGCTCGGCATCAACCTCACCGCCGCCGACACCGTCATCATACACGACATCGACTTCAACCCCTACAACGACAAGCAGGCCGAAGACAGGTCAGATACTAGCATTAGGATATGTAGCATGTTGTACAGGCAGGAGCCTATAGACGAGTACAACGGCTCGGCATCAACCTCACCGCCGCCGACACCGTCATCATACACGACATCGACTTCAACCCCTACAACGACAAGCAGGCCGAAGACAGGTCAGATACTAGCATTAGGATATGTAGCATGTTGTACAGGCAGGAGCCTATAGACGAGTACAACGGCTCGGCATCAACCTCACCGCCGCCGACACCGTCATCATACACGACATCGACTTCAACCCCTACAACGACAAGCAGGCCGAAGACAGGTCAGATACTAGCATTAGGATATGTAGCATGTTGTACAGGCAGGAGCCTATAGACGAGTACAACGGCTCGGCATCAACCTCACCGCCGCCGACACCGTCATCATACACGACATCGACTTCAACCCCTACAACGACAAGCAGGCCGAAGACAGGTCAGATACTAGCATTAGGATATGTAGCATGTTGTACAGGCAGGAGCCTATAGACGAGTACAACGGCTCGGCATCAACCTCACCGCCGCCGACACCGTCATCATACACGACATCGACTTCAACCCCTACAACGACAAGCAGGCCGAAGACAGGTCAGATACTAGCATTAGGATATGTAGCATGTTGTACAGGCAGGAGCCTATAGACGAGTACAACGGCTCGGCATCAACCTCACCGCCGCCGACACCGTCATCATACACGACATCGACTTCAACCCCTACAACGACAAGCAGGCCGAAGACAGGTCAGATACTAGCATTAGGATATGTAGCATGTTGTACAGGCAGGAGCCTATAGACGAGTACAACGGCTCGGCATCAACCTCACCGCCGCCGACACCGTCATCATACACGACATCGACTTCAACCCCTACAACGACAAGCAGGCCGAAGACAGGTCAGATACTAGCATTAGGATATGTAGCATGTTGTACAGGCAGGAGCCTATAGACGAGTACAACGGCTCGGCATCAACCTCACCGCCGCCGACACCGTCATCATACACGACATCGACTTCAACCCCTACAACGACAAGCAGGCCGAAGACAGGTCAGATACTAGCATTAGGATATGTAGCATGTTGTACAGGCAGGAGCCTATAGACGAGTACAACGGCTCGGCATCAACCTCACCGCCGCCGACACCGTCATCATACACGACATCGACTTCAACCCCTACAACGACAAGCAGGCCGAAGACAGGTCAGATACTAGCATTAGGATATGTAGCATGTTGTACAGGCAGGAGCCTATAGACGAGTACAACGGCTCGGCATCAACCTCACCGCCGCCGACACCGTCATCATACACGACATCGACTTCAACCCCTACAACGACAAGCAGGCCGAAGACAGGTCAGATACTAGCATTAGGATATGTAGCATGTTGTACAGGCAGGAGCCTATAGACGAGTACAACGGCTCGGCATCAACCTCACCGCCGCCGACACCGTCATCATACACGACATCGACTTCAACCCCTACAACGACAAGCAGGCCGAAGACAGGTCAGATACTAGCATTAGGATATGTAGCATGTTGTACAGGCAGGAGCCTATAGACGAGTACAACGGCTCGGCATCAACCTCACCGCCGCCGACACCGTCATCATACACGACATCGACTTCAACCCCTACAACGACAAGCAGGCCGAAGACAGGTCAGATACTAGCATTAGGATATGTAGCATGTTGTACAGGCAGGAGCCTATAGACGAGTACAACGGCTCGGCATCAACCTCACCGCCGCCGACACCGTCATCATACACGACATCGACTTCAACCCCTACAACGACAAGCAGGCCGAAGACAGGTCAGATACTAGCATTAGGATATGTAGCATGTTGTACAGGCAGGAGCCTATAGACGAGTACAACGGCTCGGCATCAACCTCACCGCCGCCGACACCGTCATCATACACGACATCGACTTCAACCCCTACAACGACAAGCAGGCCGAAGACAGGTCAGATACTAGCATTAGGATATGTAGCATGTTGTACAGGCAGGAGCCTATAGACGAGTACAACGGCTCGGCATCAACCTCACCGCCGCCGACACCGTCATCATACACGACATCGACTTCAACCCCTACAACGACAAGCAGGCCGAAGACAGGTCAGATACTAGCATTAGGATATGTAGCATGTTGTACAGGCAGGAGCCTATAGACGAGTACAACGGCTCGGCATCAACCTCACCGCCGCCGACACCGTCATCATACACGACATCGACTTCAACCCCTACAACGACAAGCAGGCCGAAGACAGGTCAGATACTAGCATTAGGATATGTAGCATGTTGTACAGGCAGGAGCCTATAGACGAGTACAACGGCTCGGCATCAACCTCACCGCCGCCGACACCGTCATCATACACGACATCGACTTCAACCCCTACAACGACAAGCAGGCCGAAGACAGGTCAGATACTAGCATTAGGATATGTAGCATGTTGTACAGGCAGGAGCCTATAGACGAGTACAACGGCTCGGCATCAACCTCACCGCCGCCGACACCGTCATCATACACGACATCGACTTCAACCCCTACAACGACAAGCAGGCCGAAGACAGGTCAGATACTAGCATTAGGATATGTAGCATGTTGTACAGGCAGGAGCCTATAGACGAGTACAACGGCTCGGCATCAACCTCACCGCCGCCGACACCGTCATCATACACGACATCGACTTCAACCCCTACAACGACAAGCAGGCCGAAGACAGGTCAGATACTAGCATTAGGATATGTAGCATGTTGTACAGGCAGGAGCCTATAGACGAGTACAACGGCTCGGCATCAACCTCACCGCCGCCGACACCGTCATCATACACGACATCGACTTCAACCCCTACAACGACAAGCAGGCCGAAGACAGGTCAGATACTAGCATTAGGATATGTAGCATGTTGTACAGGCAGGAGCCTATAGACGAGTACAACGGCTCGGCATCAACCTCACCGCCGCCGACACCGTCATCATACACGACATCGACTTCAACCCCTACAACGACAAGCAGGCCGAAGACAGGTCAGATACTAGCATTAGGATATGTAGCATGTTGTACAGGCAGGAGCCTATAGACGAGTACAACGGCTCGGCATCAACCTCACCGCCGCCGACACCGTCATCATACACGACATCGACTTCAACCCCTACAACGACAAGCAGGCCGAAGACAGGTCAGATACTAGCATTAGGATATGTAGCATGTTGTACAGGCAGGAGCCTATAGACGAGTACAACGGCTCGGCATCAACCTCACCGCCGCCGACACCGTCATCATACACGACATCGACTTCAACCCCTACAACGACAAGCAGGCCGAAGACAGGTCAGATACTAGCATTAGGATATGTAGCATGTTGTACAGGCAGGAGCCTATAGACGAGTACAACGGCTCGGCATCAACCTCACCGCCGCCGACACCGTCATCATACACGACATCGACTTCAACCCCTACAACGACAAGCAGGCCGAAGACAGGTCAGATACTAGCATTAGGATATGTAGCATGTTGTACAGGCAGGAGCCTATAGACGAGTACAACGGCTCGGCATCAACCTCACCGCCGCCGACACCGTCATCATACACGACATCGACTTCAACCCCTACAACGACAAGCAGGCCGAAGACAGGTCAGATACTAGCATTAGGATATGTAGCATGTTGTACAGGCAGGAGCCTATAGACGAGTACAACGGCTCGGCATCAACCTCACCGCCGCCGACACCGTCATCATACACGACATCGACTTCAACCCCTACAACGACAAGCAGGCCGAAGACAGGTCAGATACTAGCATTAGGATATGTAGCATGTTGTACAGGCAGGAGCCTATAGACGAGTACAACGGCTCGGCATCAACCTCACCGCCGCCGACACCGTCATCATACACGACATCGACTTCAACCCCTACAACGACAAGCAGGCCGAAGACAGGTCAGATACTAGCATTAGGATATGTAGCATGTTGTACAGGCAGGAGCCTATAGACGAGTACAACGGCTCGGCATCAACCTCACCGCCGCCGACACCGTCATCATACACGACATCGACTTCAACCCCTACAACGACAAGCAGGCCGAAGACAGGTCAGATACTAGCATTAGGATATGTAGCATGTTGTACAGGCAGGAGCCTATAGACGAGTACAACGGCTCGGCATCAACCTCACCGCCGCCGACACCGTCATCATACACGACATCGACTTCAACCCCTACAACGACAAGCAGGCCGAAGACAGGTCAGATACTAGCATTAGGATATGTAGCATGTTGTACAGGCAGGAGCCTATAGACGAGTACAACGGCTCGGCATCAACCTCACCGCCGCCGACACCGTCATCATACACGACATCGACTTCAACCCCTACAACGACAAGCAGGCCGAAGACAGGTCAGATACTAGCATTAGGATATGTAGCATGTTGTACAGGCAGGAGCCTATAGACGAGTACAACGGCTCGGCATCAACCTCACCGCCGCCGACACCGTCATCATACACGACATCGACTTCAACCCCTACAACGACAAGCAGGCCGAAGACAGGTCAGATACTAGCATTAGGATATGTAGCATGTTGTACAGGCAGGAGCCTATAGACGAGTACAACGGCTCGGCATCAACCTCACCGCCGCCGACACCGTCATCATACACGACATCGACTTCAACCCCTACAACGACAAGCAGGCCGAAGACAGGTCAGATACTAGCATTAGGATATGTAGCATGTTGTACAGGCAGGAGCCTATAGACGAGTACAACGGCTCGGCATCAACCTCACCGCCGCCGACACCGTCATCATACACGACATCGACTTCAACCCCTACAACGACAAGCAGGCCGAAGACAGGTCAGATACTAGCATTAGGATATGTAGCATGTTGTACAGGCAGGAGCCTATAGACGAGTACAACGGCTCGGCATCAACCTCACCGCCGCCGACACCGTCATCATACACGACATCGACTTCAACCCCTACAACGACAAGCAGGCCGAAGACAGGTCAGATACTAGCATTAGGATATGTAGCATGTTGTACAGGCAGGAGCCTATAGACGAGTACAACGGCTCGGCATCAACCTCACCGCCGCCGACACCGTCATCATACACGACATCGACTTCAACCCCTACAACGACAAGCAGGCCGAAGACAGGTCAGATACTAGCATTAGGATATGTAGCATGTTGTACAGGCAGGAGCCTATAGACGAGTACAACGGCTCGGCATCAACCTCACCGCCGCCGACACCGTCATCATACACGACATCGACTTCAACCCCTACAACGACAAGCAGGCCGAAGACAGGTCAGATACTAGCATTAGGATATGTAGCATGTTGTACAGGCAGGAGCCTATAGACGAGTACAACGGCTCGGCATCAACCTCACCGCCGCCGACACCGTCATCATACACGACATCGACTTCAACCCCTACAACGACAAGCAGGCCGAAGACAGGTCAGATACTAGCATTAGGATATGTAGCATGTTGTACAGGCAGGAGCCTATAGACGAGTACAACGGCTCGGCATCAACCTCACCGCCGCCGACACCGTCATCATACACGACATCGACTTCAACCCCTACAACGACAAGCAGGCCGAAGACAGGTCAGATACTAGCATTAGGATATGTAGCATGTTGTACAGGCAGGAGCCTATAGACGAGTACAACGGCTCGGCATCAACCTCACCGCCGCCGACACCGTCATCATACACGACATCGACTTCAACCCCTACAACGACAAGCAGGCCGAAGACAGGTCAGATACTAGCATTAGGATATGTAGCATGTTGTACAGGCAGGAGCCTATAGACGAGTACAACGGCTCGGCATCAACCTCACCGCCGCCGACACCGTCATCATACACGACATCGACTTCAACCCCTACAACGACAAGCAGGCCGAAGACAGGTCAGATACTAGCATTAGGATATGTAGCATGTTGTACAGGCAGGAGCCTATAGACGAGTACAACGGCTCGGCATCAACCTCACCGCCGCCGACACCGTCATCATACACGACATCGACTTCAACCCCTACAACGACAAGCAGGCCGAAGACAGGTCAGATACTAGCATTAGGATATGTAGCATGTTGTACAGGCAGGAGCCTATAGACGAGTACAACGGCTCGGCATCAACCTCACCGCCGCCGACACCGTCATCATACACGACATCGACTTCAACCCCTACAACGACAAGCAGGCCGAAGACAGGTCAGATACTAGCATTAGGAAATTCAAAAACTGTTTATTTATTAAGGCTAACAGAACTCTTAGTGACGGCATTTCTGAATTCTCCAAAATCTGCTGTCGTCTTTTAGTCTATAACTAGGTTGGTTTGCAACCTCATTTTCCCTTTTATTTTCGTCTAAATTCAAACATTTCATTTTTCGTCATTCGTATGTCTTCAATGGAACTAATTTCATAAGGGAAATTGTTGCCATAGTCGTAAAAATAGTCAAAGTCAAAGTCAAATAGTGTTTATTCGAAGTAAGATTTCACAAAATCATTTTTCGACGTCGAGGCGGGTTCACAATTTGGCTGTCTTCTGTGGAGAAGAACCCGCCGGAAGAAACTCCACAGGCGTTGCATCTTTTCAATATACACGTGGCGCCCCCAGAGCAGGTTTCTTACTTCTTTAGTCAGGCTTTACTCAGGCGTTGTCCTAATAGAACGCGACTACGCGATTCGCGCGAATTTTACTCGTACGAACGCGCGATCAAACATATTGAAGTCGAATAGGTGTCCTAATAGACGATCGCGCGATTGAACGATTTCTTCATACATTTGACAGTCGCGCGTTCGCGCGAACTTGCGATGGTCGCGTAATCGCGTTCTATTAGGACAACGCCTTATTCTTTTCTGATGATAGAGTCTTCAATCTTCGTGTCGCAAAGAAGCTGAAAACAAAACACAGAAATCAGAAAACAAAGTGTTTGATTGTGTTATGTGCAGATGCCACCGGCTGGGGCAGACGCGCGAGGTGACGATCTACCGGCTGCTGAGCGCCGGCACCATCGAGGAGGGCATCTACCAGGTGGCGCAGGAGAAACTCAACCTGGAGAAACACGTCACCGGCGAGGATGGTAACTACACACACACACACACTATACTATATTATATAAGACATATAGTTTACGCGCGAGGTACTGAGTTGCAAGCAGTACCAAGGGACAGAAGCGTAGCGTGCCTTGGCGGGACCCCGTATAAAAATTTGTTTGAGGGCCCTTAAGATTTCACACAAAAAAAATGCATAAAATTAAAAGAAATATTTATTCATCATATTTATTTATCTATCACAAGAAATTGCTTTTTTTTGGACTTTTGTCATTCGTGAAATAAAAAATGATTGGGGAGTATTTATGAATTTTTGCTTACGCAATACGCACGTCGGGGGCCCCGTATAATTATTGATACGGCGGTAGCAACGCCCCTGCCAAGGGACATCCTTCTTCCTTCACCTTCATATACAGCGATCTACCACTTTCTAAACTCTTTCAAATCCTGACCAAGAAAAATAAAAGCGTGCTCCCAGGCCCCACATGTTCTTTTTAATTCCTTGATTTATAGTAAAGTACACGCGGCTAACACGAATTCTTCTTTCAGAAAACGAGCCAACGGAGCAGAAAAACGTAGTTCGCTTATTGTCCGCCGCGCTCGGCCTCACGTCACCCAACAAATGACCGGCCCACCCCACACAGGATATCTAGCACTGAGTTTGTATGTAACTACAACTATACTGTATATAGGGGAACTATTGTATCTAATAAGAAGCCACGTTCATCAATGGAGATAAGTAACTTTTTGTTCACAATAACTCGTCAATTTCATTGATATTGCGTTTTAAAATATATCTTCCTTTTTTAAAATCGAGAATAATAGTTCATTGATAAACCAAAGAGAGAAAAAATCGAGAATAATTCCTAAACCATTTTTTTTTTGTTTATCGTTCACGCCTCCTTTTTTTTATTCATATTGGCGCAATGTATACGTCATCAATTAATTTTACAATGGCCGTGCAAGTCACACGGCACTTCTACAAAACATTAATAAAATCAAAAGTACTAGAAAACTAAAATTTAATTTTCAAAGTGACGCTCAAAACATTATGAGTTAAAAATACGTGGTATTCCTTATAAATATTGAATTGAATTGGTAGTTCCGATAAATCTACCATATTAATCACCATTTGAGCTTTTGAGCTTCGTTAAATCCAAAGGCTCTCTCGAATAAGATTTTACAAATCGATCTTTCCAAGTGAACAAAAACGTCTAAAGCAATCCATAATTGAATTGTTTGCTATGTCTTCTCCTGTGGACAAATAGATTGTATTTTGTACATTCTGAAGACCATGAAAGATTTTAATTTACCTTGTAAACTTTAGCAGGATAATCAATACTTTTAAGTGCTTAATTTGTTTATTTGCGTTATCTTATTATTCCTATAACTATGATCTCTAAGAGCTGGGCTCTATTCAAACTCTTTTGAGAAATGTGAATACAGTAAAATGCTGGGGCTGAGGCGCATTACTTTTATTACAATTTGATTTAATTGATTTATAACAGGTTCTAGATATAGCGCATTGAAGACTTGGGACCGCTTGACACACATGTGTAAACTCCTAATTACAACCTTATTCTCTCCCATTACGGTCGCATTTTCATTGCGGTGACGTAGTGCATTGGAATCAAAATGTAATATGTGATTTTTACTAATTTAAACCTTAGTCTTTCTTACTATGGTTGAATTTTCACTGTGGTAAAAGAGGAGCTTGAGCAATGTGCCGTCCCATTTTTGAATCGTTCATGTTTGATCTGTGGTCTGTTATAAAACTTATAAATCAATGTTTTATGTGTATAACTTGATGATGTATGGAATAATTTATAAGTAAACTTGTGAAATGTTTCTGTAACCTCATTTTTGTAAATGGAATGAAAATATAGTGTTATTGGTACAACGGCGTTGACTCTCGAGTTCAGACACTGACAAGTAACAATGGATTTTCGATTTCGAATATATAAAGCCCGACCACAGAAATAAGAAACCTCGCCATATTGCGGAATTTCAATGGAACTAATTTTATAAGGGAAATTGTTGCCATAAATAAACACAAAAATATACACGTGGCGCCCCCAAAACAGGTTTTTTATTACTCTGGTCAGGAGGGAAAACATCATAGTAAACCTGCACTCTTACACGCAACTGCGTAAAAATTCAAAAGTTGTGTGGCAAGTACTAAGGCCTATTCACCCTGAAGTCGGGGTAGGCTCGAGCCCCTCGGTGGAGGCATATATGAACTGATATCTTGTTCAATTAAAATAATAATGTGAATGAAGCAGTAGGCCTACTATGTAAGTAGCGACAGGCTCGAGAAGCTGTCAATCGCGAAATAGTGACAGAACTGCTATGGCTCTAATGGCCCTATGTCGCGTTTGACAGCTTCTCGAGCCTGTCGCTACTTACATAGTAGGCCTACAGCATGACGTTCAAATGAAAAAACAATGGTTAAGCATACATGGTACAGAGTACTCGAATGTAAAGTAGCAAATTTTACTTAATTTCTAATCCCGAAATTAAAGTACCCAGCACATACGGCTGTACATATTGACCTTAAGAGCGCCCGTATTCCGTAGCGGTAGAAGTGAATTTTGTGGTGTGAATGTTCAACCGCATGTGCTGGCTTCTGTACCTATCTCGATAAATTACGAGTCAAACAATTAAATTTACGGTCTTACCACAAAAAAGTTAAACATAAGTTGGATGAAAGAAATTTTCCAACGCGATAGTTTTTTTTTCATCAATGTATACGCAAGAATCGTCACCGTTACTGAAATAAATTAAGAAATAAAATTACTTAGTTGTTAGTTAGGTGTAAATAATGTTGGCTGTATGTAAAGGTTGGTAAACTATAAATGAGTTGCTACAGAATTAAATTGATAAAAAAACACTTTTTTATGGAATAACTTTGGAAAAACCGATCAAGCTATTTTTAAAAGCTGCAATTATCATTAAATTATTGTTATTCATTTGATAATAATGAATATCATCGAGGGGCTAGAACCAACCTAACATTAGGGACTGGACCCTTAGAAGCTATCGAGATAAATAAGTTATACGAAATCGGATAGAACATTTAAGTATGAAAATTTCAGATATTTTCTTTTTTTGGTTTTGGGACGTCAATAACTACTCCTCTTCCTCTGGTCGTTTGGGTTGCAAGGTCTTCGACCGACCATATAACCCTGGAGGCAAAATGAGTTCAAGAAAAAACAATAAGCTTTCAATTTTTATTCTTACTTCAACTTATATGGATACCTATAATATTATTCGAGTGTTTTTTACATACTCGTACCTTACAGGAAAACTGTTGTTAATCCAATAAAGACGAACAATATTTGGTTTTCACAGCAAATTCATACCACCAAAGTGACAATACTTAGTTTAATTTTAGTTAATTTATTTTAGACAAGCATTTCGGTATTAAATAGATTAGTTATGTAGTTTTATTTTATTTAGAACATTCCTTATTTACTTTGTTGTTTTTATTTACTGATTTGGGAGTAATTGCAATTTTCAAGATTATGTTAATTCAGATATTAAAAGATGATTTTGTAGTCCTTAACATAGTGAATGATGTACTCATGGTATACCCAAAAAAAAGCTTAGACCGTAGCCTGGTGGGTAATGTTCCTCTGCCTTCAAAGCAAATGTCGCAGGTTCATACCGTGCCTAGGGCATGCATTCGTGTGATGTGCATTCTTGTCTGAATGTTGTTATATTTATTTAAGTATATTTTTTTATCTCTATAAATATGTTTAACACCCGTCTGATATCATAGAACAGGCTCTGCCTTTTTGTGGTCAAACGGCCGTGTGTGAAATGACCCATGTTTTTATTTTATTATTATTTTAATGAAAGAAAATAAAGCAGCAATCTTAAAGCTCATGATAGTTAACAACTCTAAAAATCTAGCGACATTTTTTTTTTTCAAATTGCGTACTTGTTCATTTCGTAGAAAAATAAATTTATTTATTTTGGTTCAGTGTGTTAAGAGTACTATCATACTGTGCTGACAAAGGTATTATAAAATCACTTTGTATAATTAAGATTATAATATTGTTCATTATAATTGATTGGTGTGGGGCTGTGGGGTGTGGCAAACAATTATAAGCGCGGAGCGTTAGCTAAGATACATGACAGCGTAGAGAAAAGAACTTGGAAACCTTGCATTTGCTCCTTACAAACTATCTTAAAATAGATAATCTCGCTTATTTTTAAGTTTAGCAGGTTGACTTCTTATTTTTGTTAAAATTAGCGAATATTCCTTATGGTTGGTTGTAAAAAATCAAAATCACTTACAGCTCCTGGGAATAAACAAATAATTCGTTATGTAAACCCAAGACTAAAGAAATAAAAATCCTCGCCATATTGCGGAATTTCAATAGAACTAATTTTTTAATGGAAATTGTTGCCATAAACATAAAAATATACACGTGGCGCCCCCAGAGCAGGTTTTTTATTTCTTTGGTCAGGCTTTATAACTTTTCATTAATATTTTAGTTACAATATTTATTTTGAACATATTTTTTTTTATATTCCCTCCATGGTGCAATTTATTTGCTATGAAACTACTCGTCATAGTATTGAAAAATACATAGTTTTAGTATTTTTGCAATATATCTACTGGAATTCGTGTAAACATTATAATGTAATTTAATTATAAATAAATACTCCTTTTCATTACATTCATACAGTGGTCGTTCGGTATGTTGTTTTCCATCTATTATTTCTTATTTTAAAATAAAAGTCCGCTCATTTTTTTTCGTTCACCCGAAACTCGAAAAAACAATGGAATAAATACAGCTGGAAACATTTTTATAAGATGTAAATCCCCCTCCGGTCTATAAGGACTTAAAACCAAAATATCGTATTACCTCTAAGTACTAATTTCAAAATCTCCGTTGTCTCACGTGGTGAAATCCATCAATTTAATATTATATTTAAATGTGAAAAGCCACCTGTCCCTTTCCGTTCTTTAATAGACGAAAAGGACAGACAAACTGAAATCTATTACAATTTAAATTCAAGATCCTGTCATTAACGGGTATATTATATGCATATTATTATTTTGAACAGCTCTCATTATAGAACAACAGTTTTTTTTATTTGGAAACTGTTATTTAATTTGGGTATTAGATAGGCATGGAAATAAGAATAAAATTACTTCGTAACGAACGATAAATGTAATGTAAACAGACAATTAAAGAGGTCACCGTACTTCGATGTAATGTAAGTAATGTACGAATTGATGTAAATTATTAATATTAGGCTTCATGAAAAAGGATTAATCAATTAATGGATGGAATGTTTAGAAAAATGTACCACTTACTCCGTTATAATTATTGTAAAAAGCATTTTGTCTAATAAAAAGTGAGATTGATAAAATTCGCATATTTTATTTTAAATACCTTTTAAATAAAGCAATAAAATCAACAACGACTTAATTTTGCTAAAGTAAGAATAGAAATAAATAGTCGTAAAAATATTTCTTGAATATGAATTATATAAATAGCAATGAATAAAGGTTTTAAATAAAGCTCGACCAGCAAAATTAAAACTTCGCCATATTGCGGAATTTCAATGGAACTAATTTTACAATGGTAATTGATGCCATAAAATTTAAAAATATAGGAGCATGTGGCGCCCGCTGAGAAGGTTTTTAATATTTCTGTAGTAGTCAGCCTGTAGCCAGTTTTGATAACATATTTCTTTCAGTGGTAGCGGCTGTGTTATACTTAGATTGCTTCGGGAAGTGGCAAGCACGATTTTTGCCGCCCACTGTACGCCAGTGTGCGCAAGAGTCGAAGCCGCAGTGTCACGTCACGTACTAAGTGAAAGGTCCGCTAATACCGCACTGTCTACGCTGATTACAATCCAATCGTTTTATTTGTAACGTTGCAATAATAATAAGTAAACACTGACCAAAAAAAAGGATATATATTTTTAATTTTTCTGGCAACATTTCCATTATAAAGTTAAAGCCCGACCAGAGAAATAAGAAACCTCGCCATATTGCGGAATTTCAATGGAACTAATCTTTAGAGGGAAATTGTTGCCATAGTCGTAAAACGATACCGTGGCGCCCCCAGAGCAAGTTTCTTATTTCTTTCTATGGTCAGGCTTTAGTACCATTCCGCAATATACCGAGGTTATTTATTTTTATTACCCGCTCACGTGCCCAAGGCCGCCATCCCAATACCCAGTTGAACGGCCGCGCTCGCCGCCTCAACCTACCGTAACTCGCCCGCGATCCATTTGTTTATTTTAAACCGAGCGCGCGCCGCGTCAAGTGGCACAAAAACGCTCATTGTGCCTTGGTTTCTTACAAAAACACTATCAAGTGTTGATTTATGGGTTGCTGAATGAATGAGTCATGCTACTATGGCTTATTTTATTTGAAAAGCGATCCAGTTTTTGATATATAGAGTCGTGAAAATGGAGATTATGAATTTTTAGCGCGACTTTTACAAAATTGTTCAAAACTCAAAAACAAACCTCAATACCTGTGACAACTTGTAATAAAATAGATTTAAGTGTGTACTTACCGAAAAACAAGTGTATTTCCGTCAGATTATTATTAAAAAACCCACAAAACTTTTCAATAACACGCGACGTGACGTACTCCGTGCGGTCAACTGATAGACTGCACTTTGACATTGTTTTTTTTTTTTAATTTTGCTAGTGGTGGGCTTGTGTTGCCGGTTTTTTAGACGTCAAATTTAATAGAGAATACGAAGCAAGTACGATAACAATATTAGACTTAGTTATTTAGAAGAAAAGGATCATTTTTCAACAGCTGTGAGCAAAAATGGCCTTGTTAACCAGGAGTTTGCAAGGTCAATCAACGAGTGTTTTATATTGTTAATCGTTAGTTTACATTGTCGATTAACGGATGATTTCATTTGTTAATCCCTGGTTAACTGGGTCACGTGAGCGGTTACAGACGATAGAGGAACTTTTATCCGCAGAAATTCATTAGATTTATAAAGCCCGACTAAAAAAATTAAAAACCTCGCCATATTGCGGAATTCAAGTGGAACTAATTTTATAATAGAAATTGTTGCTATAAAAATAAAATACATTTGGCGCCCCCAGGGCAGGTTTAACGTAAGGCACGATTATTTTGAAATAAGTATATTTTACGAATACTTTTTGTCGGTCGTGTCGTGCTATTTCAGATTATTTATTGTGCGCAAAAAGAAACTTAAAAAGCAGCAAGGACGTTAGAAATTAGTATTATAGTGTAGCAGTATCATTTTGCGTTTTGTACATTATGCTCCGAAGGGTTTAAGAAAACACAAAAAAATTACTTTTGACGGCCTCGTAGCCTAGTTGGTCGTATGTCTGCCTACGAAGCACAAGGTCGCGGGTTCGAATTCCGCCCAGGGCAAACATTCGTGTGATGAGCACTTGTGTCTGGATGTTGTATATTTATATATGTAGGTATATCAACTGTCTGACACCCATAGTACAGGCTCTGCCTAGTTTGGGGTCAGATAGCCGTGTGTGAGATGTCCCACATATGTATTTATTTATTTAATTTGGCAAATGCACAAAATCGTTGAACATAAATTTTCATGATACAATCCATTGCTTATTTATATTATTTGCTCTGTTCAATATCTAAGTAGGTACTTACTGCAGTTTAAGAACATCTTAACTTATGCAAATTATTAGCAAACCTGCGTTATTTACTTTGCGTTTTCTAGCTTAACGCGTCGTTTCTCTGAGTTTCACAAGGCAACGTTCTAGGGCTATTAAGTTAAATTATATTTATGATTGACTGCGGCGAAAGCGTCAGTGGCATAGCGCGTATAGACGTCGAGTTTTATCGGGGGGGTGCAGTTTAGAGACCTGCAACGAGCGTGCGTGTTTTTCAAAATGTAAGTAATAAATCATTTTATGTTTATTAGATACTAGAGCATGCCAGTGAAGGAAATTAAAATGAAAGAGAGGATACCAGAAGCGCAGAGAAATACAAAGGTAGTGTGCAACGACGATCTATTTGGATCAATGACAGCGTTTTATTCAGGATAGGCTCGAGCCCCTCTGTGGGGATGAATAAGAGTGATGTCTCAGTTCCAATCAATTCCAAGAAATTCGTTATGATGTATCACAGCCATGATAGATGCATCTGTTGCTGAACAGAATACGAAATGCTCGGTACACTATGATGTGTAGTGAGTACTATTGAGTGTAGGTGTGTGAAGGAACGCGCAGCATCGCGAGCGGCGCGGTAGTCAGTCGGCAAACCGCCCGGGCGGGCGCCACACGATACACGACCGGAATCTGCGCGAGCGCACCGCGGCGAACAAAAATAAATTTCAGTGAAATTGCACGAATCCCCGACCGCCGAGCTGCACGCAAGCGCACGATTCTGGTGAGTTCATATCACATATCCAACACCATCGATCATCCACTGATTGCGATGTTAGTCCTTCTAAATTTAGTGATGTATTTTTGTATTGCAACTGAGGAGCTGCGTTCACGCTTTTTCTACTGACGAGTTTTTCCGGAGTGGAAATTCAACACTATCTATAACTATGACCCACTGGACGTTAATTCAATTGGGCTTTGGTGCCAGTGGTCTAGATGACACAGTTTACAGTTCTAGCTTGTTTCTAGTTTCTACTGTTTGCAAAAGGAGTAAATATGAAAGTGCATCGTATTGTTTTGGCCGACCTGCCTGGTAATTGGCGTGTGATAATAAATAGATTCCCTCCGTTGGGCGAGGTAGAGATCCCACTCAGTAGCATTAGTATTAACTCGTACCGCACGATACCCACCACGGACGCGCCTTGGCTGGCCTACATACCGCCGATGTTCCAATACTAGTGTTCCATTTTAAAGATGTGACGAAAGACTAATGAATGGGATGTTTTCATAATGACCTCTTCCTATTTGCCTTCGAAAACATACAAGATGCAAATATTGGAACTATCTTCGACAATGATAAATAACTAATGATAGGATAACCAAGATTTTTTCTTCTACGTCATAATCATAAACAAAAAGATGTAACTCTTTGACCTATCGTTATAAGTTTGGATATTACTTTGCTTGCACCGAACATAAGCAGACTGCAGATTAACATGTTGACTGATTCATTCGGCATACAAAGGTGTGGGACATGATGTCACCCACACATTATAATATAATAGACAACATTCCTCTTTACACACGGTCTCATTAACATGGCAGTATAATCTACCACTAATACACACATCTGTATCAATTACAAAACAATCTTTAGTAATAATTAGAGTTTCTCATCTTGTAATCAATCCTCATCGTTTTTTTTCCCATAGCTTTGCTTTTTTTCCATACTACTCCCGACATCCTTCCATAGGTATACAATTATTTTGTCTTCTCAATATTCTAAACGGAATAAAAAATTTAAAGACTTATTTCTGTGCTTCAGTTATACATAGGTACTTATAAAACTAAATTAACGGTGGGAAAATTTTCCTACGGGAAAAACTTGTTCATTGCTAATCCATAAAACAATAGTCATAAACATTGCATTACTCCATCAGTTAGGTAACGAAACGAGATACCTATCGTTGCGCTACGCCCCATTGAACCGGTCACTCACCCCTGAAAATGAGCTAGGGTTGCCTCTTCCAGAAATCACACAACAAAACCCGACCTGAAAAAAACCTCGCCCTATTACGCAATTTCAATAAAACAAATTTTCCAGAAACTTGAAGAAAAAACAAGTGGCACCCCAAGGATTTTTATTCTGATCAGGCAAAAAATTTTCTATTTTATGGGAAAAATTTTGGAAAAATTGTTTTAAGGCCAATAGAAAAGCTATTTTAACTTTATTGATCCAATTTGATGGAAATTAAATTGTATCTCACTTCTGTACTGGCAACCTCACAGTTTTTGTGCCACTTTTTTGTATGTGCCTAGTCGGTAATTTCAGACTTTTTATCTACCAGTTTTGAATAGATAAAATTGTTTTCAAATAGTGGCCTAGTTACTTTGAAGTCTAGATAAAAAAATAGAAATTTACACGATGATGATGTTTCTGCTAAATTCTAGATTTACAGAACTTGTGCCAACTATACAGTAATGCATTTATATGGAAATAATTTAACGAAATATGCTGAATATGAATATGACAAAGGAATATGAATAATTTTCTCGTGTCTTACTAAAAAATATTTAATTATTGATATAATATGACGTACCACTAAAATAAATGTGGTGAAATGTATAATAAAAAAAATGGCTGCGATTGCAATCGTGACTCTTCTCCCATCATTTCAGCCGAAAGATGTCCACTGCTGGACAAAAGCTCTATCTTACAAAAAGATTTTTCAGCCTGCTGTTTATTTTCGAGTACTTTTTTATCTGCTGCGAAAAGGGCTTGATTATTGTTTTACGTCTAGGTATTCTACTCATGAATACGAACGTTTTACCACCAACTCTGAAATCACGAAAAAAAACTGCTCTAGATATGAAAGTTACATGGGACAGTTGTGTTTTAATTAAATTATATTTAAAGTTTAAAGCTATGCAATTAAAACTCATTATTATTCAGTTGCATTCGCTCGTTGCAGTGTGCTCGTCGCTGATTGGTTCATTCGGGTCGCCATCCTAGTCATATATTGGCACTATTTCAGGCACTATATAACCATTCTTCAATGACAGGCTTTTATTATGACTAGGAAATCCTAATGGAAACCAAATGGTTCGAGCACAGAATAAATAATAGTACCTGTGATCTAGTCACTGTCTTTTTTCATTCGGCGCAGACGCGGGTTCGAATGTACTTATGTATTTTCCATTTGAAAATCTGACTTTATTTTATGGATTCTTTTTTACTCTTGTAGAGCATCGTGATATAACCTGCACTGTCCTGCTAAAATATTCAAAAGAAATTGAAACAAATAATCCTTTATTTCACCTAAGTAATTTTTCATTTAAGTCACAACAACTACTTACCTAATTTCAGTTGAACTTACATGACGAGTTGCAACTAGCTATCGTTTCGTTTTACTCTTTGTTAAATTACTTTTTGATCAGAATCCGTCTGTTAGCGTATTTTACTATTATTTCATTATTATCATTTTATTACGCTTCGTTTTAAAAATAATAATAACTCTTCTCTAATAAATAACCCAAATAATGTTGAGTAACCTTCAACTACCTACACGCGTGTATAACACTTTCAAATGAAACATTCGGTTTCGATGCCTTATTATAACAATTATGTTTATTTTGATCCTTGTAGATCAGACCTTTATCCATAATAATTAAAATATGATTGTGGGGGCGTAGCGTGGGTAGCGAAAAAGGCGCGAGCGGCCATGACGACGCAGGCGCAGGCTGTTGAAATGTTCTTGATATTCAAATTCTTTGATCGTACAAACTTAAAATAAATTAATAAATAATAATAAATATGTGAGACATCTCACACACGGCCATCAGACCCCAAACTAGGCAGAGCCTGTACTATGGGTGCCAGGCAGCAGTAGGCCTACTATGTAAGTAGCGACAGGCCCGACAAGCTGTCAAGCGCGACGTAGTGACATTAGAGCCATAGTAGTTCTGTCAATATGTCGCGTTTGACAGCTTCTCGAGCTGTCGCCACTTACATAATAGGCCTACTGATATACATACATATATAAATATACAACGTCCAGACAGAAGACAAACACAAGTGCTTATCACACGAATGTTTGCCCTGGGCGGGATTCGAACCCGCGACCTTGTGCTTCGTAGGCAGACGCACCTACCAACTAAGCTACGAGGCCGTCAAATATTTTGGTAGTTCGGTAGCCACCGTAACCTCGATTGGAGGCTAGCTAGGCAGTTGGAGGAGTCATATTCTTCAGACAGGAAAATGCCTTTCAGGCATAGAGTACATTATGAAATTCATATAGAAATACGACACCCCCTGAATGATGATGCGATGGCACAGAATACATAATGCGGTGGACCCATTTTAATTTACCCTAATTTAGGGTAGTGGTAATAACGCTCTGTTGGGTTCAAATATACTTTATTGCACACAAAAATACAGAAAAATAATTACAATAACTTTAGAACTAAAGTGTACATAAAGGCGGTCTTATAATGCGGTAGCAATTTCTACCAGGCTACTTATTAATATTATAAACTTAGAAGATCACGCTGACCTATAGCGGGTTTTCTAGTATTTTTTTAATATTTTATGCCTTAGTTAACAAACTCCTCGGCCTCGTCGTGCGTTATTACGACAACAATTTTTACGGCACTCATTAGACAGAGCATTAACTTTACGAGTATTAATTTTAGTCTTGTAAGATGTGCATCTTGTCCCATGAACCATTTAGGTTACAAAATTTGGGCTACTATTGTTATCGCGGTTAATGAGGTCGGTAAAGCCCGACAAGAGAAACAAAAAACCTCGCCATATTGCGGAATTTCTATTGAACTAATTTTATAACAGCAATTGTTGCCATAGTCGTAAAAATATACCTACACGTGGCCAGGTTTTTAATTTCTTTGGTCAAGCTTAAACTAAAATTCGCAAAGGAAATAGATAGATAGTGGCACGCCAATAAATGTTGTTTAAAGGTTTTCTTCTGCTCACATTATTGCCTTTATTGAAAACATTTTAATGGATTTTTTCCGTTATCTTATAGTGTAATTCGCGGTACAAACGGAATCTAATCATGATATACCGCACTAGTTGGGATCGCCGTACAGAAAACCAGTTTTATTGTTTAATCATCGTCTGTGCTGTTTGAGAGTTTGGCTTCGCCTTTAGAGCATTCCAAATCATATCCAATGTTACTCATAATACCTAATCTGTTGTTCTATATTGCATAGATCTTAAAGATACTGGTTCGATTCCCTCCCAAACTCAATACTTTACAGTTTGAGCTTTGATTTAAAATATTTATAAATGAAAGAAAAATATGTATTTATTTTAAAACTGTATCAAATCGAATAACATTAAACTTTTTAAAACTTTCACGGTTGTTTTCATAATTATTAAGATTTAAAACGGGATATTTACCGTGGTATCAAAATATCGGGCACTCACACAAAACAAATACCAGGGTAAATATCCCGTTTTAAATCTGAATAGTTAAGAAAAACATTAATTTTTTTTTTTTAAAACCCCCGCCTTAAACTATTACTTGATCCCTTCAGCAACTAGAAAAGAGCTGATTACTTAATATTAGAATGGCTGAAGATATTTTTTTGGATCACAGCTAAGAACACTCTAGATTGTGACACCTTACAAACAGAAAAAAAAACTAGATCAAAATCGGCTCATCCATTTAGGAGCTAAGATGCCACAGACAAACAGACACACACGTCAAACTTATAACACCCCTCTTTTTCGTCGGGGGTTATAGCACAGAAGAGAATAATAGTACTAGTTATAGTATAGTAAAGATATAGTTAATAGATCATCATCCTACCGTATTTTTTTACATCTCTCCAGCAGTATCGTAATGGCGGTGATTTTTTGTAGAGTTCGCGGTGGTAATGAAGAGTGAGTCATCTACGTTTTACTGTGGTTACGACGATGTTCCTAAGTTCACAGACAGTTAACATATTATTGCGTTGTAGAGAGTCGAGGCAAAATAAAAATAAAAGACTGGTTTCGAATTGTTTTTTTTTCCACATAGAATTTGTAACCATTAGGAATTACTATATTTATATACTCGTTCAATTTTAAAAAACTAAATGTATGCACCGTGGAAAACTTTGTTTCTTACCGCAACACAGTAGTAGAATATGAAACTGAACAAACAACTTTCCCTAAGGAACAAAGGCTCAAATCTCAAAATTAGAATTCAACATCATATAAAGTGGCCGGTCACATATTATATGACTTACTAGCGACCCGCCCCGGCTCCGCACGGGAAAATGGTTATTGTGGGTTATCCTTCAGTATATTATGCATGTATTATACATATAAACCTTCCTCTTGAATCACTCTATCTATTAAAAAAACCGCATCAAAATCCGTTGCGTAGTTTTAAAGATTTAAGCGTACAAAGGGAGGGACATAGGGACAGAGAAAGCGACTTTATTTTATACTATGTAGTGAAGTTTATACCTATGAAAAGTTGAATTTTAACTACAATTGTGTTGCGGAAAGACAACTAGACTCAACCAGTTAAACACGGTCTATTTTTCTTTCGAAAATGGTAACTAGCTTTCTGCCCGCGGTCCTGCCCGCGTTAACAGTTTTCCCGTAGGAATCAGAATATTTCCGCGGTAAAAGGTAGCCTATTTCCTTCCCCAAGGTCTATTTTAATTAATATCGGATCAGTAGTTTCGGAGCTCATTCAATGCAAACAAACAATCAAATATTTCCTTTTTATTATTGGCATAAATAGGGTTTTTATATAAACTTTGATAAGGTTAATTTTTTAAATCGATACAACATCAGCTTATGTTCAATTTCATGAATGGAAAAGTTAAATATGCTAGGAATACCTACACAGCTTTTTTTAAAGACGAAAAATTTAATATCTGCCACCATTTAGAGAATAAATAAATTAACCATCTCATTTCACAGTAAAAAAAAATCGGCGCGGTAAGCTATTCAGAGAAGAACAAAAATAGTTAATAAATAATTAATTCTGCTCAAACCATGCTTTCGAAAACCTCTAAGCAATTCATAAGCCAATTGTACTTTTTTTATATCATCGTACTTAATACTTAATATTAATAAAGAGGAAAGATTTGTATTTGTGTGTGTGTGTGTGTGTGTGTGTATGTTTGTAATGAATAAACTCAAAAACTACTGAACCGAATTCAAAAAATCTTTCACCATTAGAAAGCTAAATTCACCCTGAGTAACAAAGGCTAGCTTTTGACCGCGGAAAAATGCCTCATTCCTACGGGAAAACTATTAACGCGGGTGGAAAGCTAAATAAAATAATGTGTAATAATCACTAATAATCACTAATAGGAAGTCAAACATAAACATTGGATCGGAGCCATCGCTTATGTCACTGCGCATAATAATGCACCATTTGTTGGCTTGTCGGTTCGTTATCTATATCTTCATACTCGATTAATTTTGTTGATCGATAATAATCTGTAAGGCATGTATTTATTACCGGGAACAGGAAGAAAATTTTAATATGAAAAAATATTTTTACAGCATACCGATTGCAAATTGCCAATTTGATATTTGTTTTAAATACCCTTACTTAATCATTAACGGATAAGCTGCATTAGCTCGTAATCTTTAAATAAATCTAGTGCCATTTCTCGTTTAGAGTACTTAGAAATAAGCATAGTTTTAATATATGCGGTTGGTTATTGATTGATAGTGACATTATAAAAATAAAATATACCTATATCTGAATAAAAATATATAGGTAACACTAGCTTTCCGCCACGGCGGCGGCTCCGGCCGCGTTAACAGATTTTTCCGTGGGAATGAGGCATTTTCCCGCGGTAAAAGGTAGTCTATGTTACTCAGGGTGAATGTAGCTTTCTATGGTGGTGCAGTTCAGTAGCTTTTAAGTTTATTCATTACAAACATATACACACAAAAATACAAATCTTGCCTCTTTATTATCATATTAGTATGACAGTATGATTAATGTAAGTAATTCACATTTTGTATTTCTTCTGACAGAGAAAATATTTTGAAAATTGTTTCACAAACAAAGGAGAAGGCGAATAGAGAACCCTGTTTTTTTAGATCGGTTATAAAATGAATATATTATTGAAAATTTGACTCACGATAAAGACGCAGTGACCTAGAGACTGCATCTAAAAGTAGGTATGTGTACACAGATGCTTGTGTCAAGCAAATTCACAAGCAAATAATAAATCTATCTTCGTCTCCTTCTGCCTTATCAAAAAAGTGAAGGATAAAATCATGTGTAGGTTTTCTGAATTGAACCTTACTACAGTATCACATTACCACACATTTTACGTTTTATTTCATACTAGCTTTCCGTTCCGCGACTCCACTCGCGTAAACAGGTTTTCCCGTGGGAATGAGGTATTTTCCCGCGGTAAAAAATAGCTTATGTGTTATTTTGATGCATAAGCTATATAGTTTCCATTCCTTTGAGCTGACTGAAACGCACAAACGTTTTCGTGCTTTTATTACAAGATTACTTGAAGCATGTCAAAACACGAGCTACGCCTACTAAACTTGCGATTTTAAAATTTTATAGGGATTTCGGGTGATTCACGTTTAATTTATATATCACAACAACTATCTTGGTCATAATACTAAATTAAGCGTAGATGTTTCGGAAAAGGCGCAATGTTTAATTTTGTAATTTATTTTCCATTCATTGTGCTGAAAGTTTTTCACAATAATATCAGTTCAACAATACTAGCAGAACAAACTAAACTCTAAAGAAATAGTTTTTTTTCAGAATTACGAGTATCAATAAAAGTCTTGTATTAAATTATCAGAAAAAGACTGAAAAAGTACCTATGTAGTTCGAAAATGCCAACTTCAGAAATTTTTCTATTTATACTCTAAGGTCAACTTCATACTCTACCACGTAGTACGAGAGCCCAACGGACTTAGTAACATAGTTAAATACTATTACTCTACCTTTGGTTTTTTTTTCAGTATTGTTTTTTATACTTACTTAATATTCACCGTGTCTAAAGTATCGTTTTTCTTCATTTGTTCTTTGTCATGCTTATGACAAACCATTTTCTTTGAATTCCCCTTAAACCATTTTATCGTGGCCCACGCTTGAATGACAGTGATGCGGTCGTAGAGGCCAATTTATCAAAGTCTATTTAGACAAAAATTGTCTCACTATGAAAGAATTTCCTGCTTCACAACTAACTGAATAGATCATCGCTAAAATAATAACTGGAGTTGTAAATTATTTGGTGAACAAAAGTATAGTTGAAGCTCTTTATTTTGATAACACATCCTTTGTTACATTTTCTGACTGCACCTCACAATATATCAAACTAGCTATCCAGCCCACATCATGAGAATTACTTATTTTCCCACCGTAAAACAGTAGTGTACGTGCTATTGTGATGAAATCTGTAATGCAGTTTTAGTGTGAAGGAAAACTTGTCATATTATTATTATTAGTAGGCAAAGGATCTTACTTTCTGCCTCTACATATCTCACTAATAATATTCGTACTTATAATAAATAATAAGTAGAATGTGTGATACTCAGATTTTCAGTTGGATAGTTTTTACTTTTCTACTTATTCAAGGAAATAGCTAAAATAATAAACGACGCGAGTGGATTTAAAGCTGGTTCCATAAACATGAATTCTAGAATTTCAATTTCTAATTGAAAAGCGAAATCTAAATAGAACTAATTAGAGAAGTCATACTGTAATTTGATAGGTGCGTTGTTTTTGAAATTATAATTCAATGTAAACTTTCATTTCAGTGAGAAATACGAGTAAAGTGAACGAGTCTCGAGTGCAGAGACAGGACAGAGACAGCACAACGAGAGAGCGGTGAGTCGATCTCGCATTACATTATTAGCTCATTATATTCCTCATCCGAATCCTCTTCCTCTTAGAAATTTCCTCATCCTCAACCGTATCCTCTAAATTTGTACTTGCGACTTCCTCTTCCGCTTCCTCTTCCTCATAACCCTTCCAACTCTAAGCAATGTCCCCCACCGAGAGGCTCGAGCCTACCTTGAAATCAGGGTGAAGAGGCCTTAGTCGACCACGCTGACCCGTCAACTTCACACACAACCTTTGAATTACTTCGCAGGTGTGTGCAGAAAATACCTTATTCCCACGGGAAAAACTGTTAACGCGGCGCGGGTAGAGCCGCGGGCCGGAAAGCTAGTAGATATAACTTTACTTGTGCTCAATTTTAGGAGTATTTTTCTAACCATACCATTGTAATCCCTTTCTACATCAGGGCGTCACAGGTCATTGCTCCGGCCGATCTTATTTAACAAATTAGATTCCGTGATCAGGGGCCCGTTACACAAAGCGACAAACAAAAACTAAACTCCAAAATAAGTTGTCAAGTTTTATACAGAAAAAAAACACCTTCAAAAGGTAACACGTACATTATGTAGGTATGTCTGACGTGCACTCTGTAATTAATAAGTGTAGAGTATTAAATGGGTGGCGCATGGCGCAGTTGCAGAGTAATATTATAATAAGTAAGAGCCTGACCAAAGAAATAAAAAGCCTCGCCATATTGCGGAATTTAAATGGAAAAATTTTATAATGGAAATTGTTGCCTGCCATAGACATTATAATATACACGTTGCACGCCCAGAGTAGGATTTTTATTGCTTTGGTCAGGCTTTACCACTCTGTTGGGGATGAACCAGAGAAGTGGGAAGCGAAGCGCAGCTTTTCCAACCTGTTTGGGATGAACAACCAGTTAAATTCATCCAGTTAAAGTAAGGTTTAAAGTACTAAGTTAAGTACTTACAATATCCTTGGTTCACCGTGTATATTCTGTGCTTTATGTCAACTAGTTTTTTTATAGCACTAGCTTTCAGGCATAGAGTAAAAAAAAATATTCACTTTATACTCTAAGCTTTTAGGTTTGTGCCATGCTCTAAGAAAACAAGGTCTAACAAAAAGACCAAGTGACTTGACACAAGCCTACGTCATCTGCTGTTCGTCCTTGTCGAATAATACGCATTCGACAAGGATGAACAGCAGATGACGTAGGATTGTGTCAAGTTTGACAGTCCGATTGTAAGACCTTGTTTTTTTTACTATGGTTTGTGCCAGTGTCAAGTAAAAGGTATGGAAACAACAAAGCGCGTTAAATAATACATACATGTTGTTTTCTATTGTTTCAGATTAGGGTTCACGCAACCCGCACGACGAAACGATTCGAGGCAGACCCGGAGTCAAACCCTCGAAATACTAAATCGCTCCGTGACTGTCAGCCTAAACGACCCTGCACTGCTTTAGTCGTATAAACGAAAATATCTCGAACCTCCCTCTCTGCCTGTGGCCACGGTAGAAGGGAAACAAATTGTACATTTTATATATGCATATATAAAACTGGAGAATCGTGATCTCTAATGTGACGTCACAATAAATAAAGTTGTGATCCTAACTGTTAATATTTAAATTAAAAGCTTTGTTGTCTACTCGCATTTTTCGTGTATTGCCCGTCTTAGCAAAGTAGAACACGTTTTTGTATGTATTTTTTTGATTAAATTGTAAATATTTATATTTGTAACCAAAATAAGTGTGACATTGCGTAAAGTAACTTTATTACTAGTCATTCATCTAGTGTATTTATTTTGATGTTATATCAATTTCTTGTAAGTTAAAAGAACTAAACTATTTAAAATCTAGAACTGTACAGCCATATCTATCGGAAAACTTAAAAAATACTTATAACGAACGCTAAATACCAGAGCGCACTAATTAAAATTACCAAAGAAAATTGAATCACGCGAACGCATCAATAATTCCGTCCAAATTAGAACGCATCGATTATAAAAGCGGGAAAGCGCGCCACAGATAACGCGAATTAAAAAGTTGGGTACTAGTGTTGGGGTAGAGTCGATAAAGATGCAGGCTCAGATGGGTGTCGGTAACGAGCTGCAGAGGAGCTACAGGATGCAGGACTTCGCCTCGCCTGGGGTCATCATGCGTGAGCGCAGCTTTGTGCGCCCGCAGTCGCATCACAACATGCATCATAACCAGGTAATAGTTCTAAAGAAATCTCCCCTCTTATAAAGCTCGACCAACGAAATAAGAAACCTCACCATATTGCGGAATTTGAATGGAACTAATTTTATAAGGGAAATTGTTGCCATAGTCGTAAAAATATACACGTGCGCCCCCAGAGCAGGTTTCTTATTTCTTTGTTCAGGCTTTACTTTCTTATCGTGTGGGTTTCGAGGTTAGCCTACCCCACAAATCCTGGTGTGCCTAACCACATGTGTGATTTAAAAAAATCGTATTTGGTATGATCTACACATAGGTGTAAGGAAGAAATTATCCTTGGCTCTACACTACCGATCCCAAAATTTTTACCAAGCTTATAGGTTAGAGCTAAGAGCAATTATGACATTTCAATAAGATTTCAATCATTCAAATACGTAAAAAAAAGAGTTGAAGAACAAACCTTGGGTTTAAAAATAGGTGAACCTTAAAAGTTTTGCTTTGAAAATTTGCTTATGCTCTTTTTTGGATTCATGTAAATAATTAGATTGATAAAGAAAAATCAAATCGCATACCATTTTCTTCAATTTTACTTCAAGAAGAGCGTAACTAACTATTCAAAATAATGTCTTCATATTCGCGCAAGATTCGCACGTACTACGCTCGCTACGGCGTAGTACGGCGTAGCGCGTAGCCGAGTCTACGTGGGCAATATTGTTTACTTGTAAAAAGTAAATAAAAACAATATCAAATGGATTATGGTGCTATTTAATGTTGATATAATGGTATATTACTTTTTGGTGTAATCAGTTTTTTTGTTTACTTATTGCTTTAATATAAAATATATAAGTTAGGAATAGTTAAGAAATAAGGGAAACGCTACACAGATATACCTTCTTTTTAGCCCGAGCAGACTGAACCAAAAAGGGGAAAATAGGAGAACTAACCTATGTAGTTCCAAAAGTTTTAGGATTGTGTAGGGGTAGGTCCCCTGAACAAAGTCTAATAAATTCCTCTCGATAACACGCGCCGCCGGGGGTGGGCGGGGGGGTTAAAGGTCCCTTTTTTCTGTTTTTGACTCGTAACTCGAAAACGGTGCGCATTAGCGACCCTACTTCTAAGAAGCAATTAAAGCTTATTAAATTTCCTACAATTTTGGTCATATTCTTAATTACGAAAAATGCATGGTTTTTAAGATATAACCTATACAAAGTATGTATGTAATTTAAGAAAAATCTATAATTTGTCACTTTTTTCTCCAAACTTGACTATCTAGGTCTTCGCTCGTTTGTTTTACAGACTTATCATCTAAAAAAAGTTGTTGACCATTAAATTTATTTATATTTTTAAAGAAAAGTTAATGGTCAACAACTTTTTTTAGATGATAAGTCTGTAAAACAAACGAGCGAGGACCTAGATAGTCAAATTTGGAGAAAAAAGTGACAAATTATAGATTTTTCTTAAATTACATACATACTTTGTATAGGTTATATCTTAAAAACCATGCATTTTTCGTAATTAAGAATATGACCAAAATTGTAGGAAATTTAATAAGCTTTAATTGCTTCTTAGAAGTAAGGTCGCTAATGCGCACCGTTTTCGAGTTACGAGTCAAAAACAGAAAAAAGGGACCTTTAACCCCCCCCCCCCACCCCGGCGGCGCGTGTTATCGAGAGGAATTTATTAGACTTTGTTCAGGGGTCCTACCCCTACACAATCCTAAAACTTTTGGAACTACATAGGTTAGTTCCTCTAATTTTCCTATTCTGCTCGGGCTATTTGGATAAAATAATGCAAAAGAGGATTGTCCACTGTTGATATTAATGAGATACTACCAGTCATTACGGAGGGGCTTGAGCCTACCCTACCCTACCTCTTGCATTTTATAATATACTAGCGACCCGCCCCCGCTCCGCTCGGGAAAATGGTTATTATGGGTTATCCTTAAGTATATTATGCATGTATTATACATATAACCTAACCTGGAACCTTTTCTTTTCTCTCTCTTTCATACCATTTTTGAAATGTTTAGTTTTATTTTATTTTTACCTACTGGCATAAGCTTTATTTTATTGCGTCTGTGCTTAGAGCATCTTAGTCTTTAAGTTATTATTTAATTTCTACATGTGGAAACCTATTATTAGTTATAAGATGTTAACCAGATGTGCACATGAGTTGTATGAAGCTGATGGTTTTCCGAACAATAAATAAATAAATAAATAAATAAATATAAACCTTCCTCTTGAATCACTCTATCTGTTAAAAAAACTGCATCAAAATCCGTTGCGTAGTTTTAAAGATTTAAGCATACATAGGGACATAGGGACAGAGAAAGCGACTTTGTTTTATACTATGTAGTGAAAATGCAGCTCCTCTGACATATTATGCAAATATGAGTGTACAAAAAATATGTTAGCTAATACAATCGCAACGAGATGTGTGGGCGTATGCACCCACACATCTGCATATTGCATTGGCTGCAACCTTTTCTGCAACCTTCACTTTTTTTGTAGTTTATGCTAATTTATTTATATACTATACTATTACATAATATAAGGTCTCAAAATTAGTTTGAAATACTTTCAGTGCTGAATATACTAATTGGGCATGCAAATAGTGAAAGCAGAACCTTTTTTTTGCTAAAGTTTAGTTTAGGTTTTAAGTCTGACCAGAAAAAAAAAATTCCAGCTCCGGGGGCGCCACGTGTATATTTTTATATTATGTTTATGGCAACAATTTCCATAACAAAATAATAAGTTCCATTAAAATTCCGCAATATGGCGAGGTTTTTTAATTTTCTGGTCGGGCTTTTCTTTAAGCTTTGAAAATATTTGACACTAATTATATCGCACTTTTTAAATAGGTAAGTAAGTATATATCGTAAATCTATTCTAACCGTGATAACGAATGCGGAAATTAACTTATAAAATACCTCAAAGCTTCGTCAATGATTGCATCAGTCAAAACGACAATGGCACCGTGTGTTTTATTTTACTTTATAAAAATGCTCCTTTATTTCACTTGGCACGACGACTGCCTTTCTTAAAAAAGCGGCCAAGTGCGAGTTATACTCGCCCATGAAGGGTTCCGTATGAAATTAAATGTTTTATTTTTATTTAGTTGATTGAATGAAAGGTAAATTGCGGTTTACGATTTATGACGTAGGTATTAAAAAAACCTAGGTACTTACTAGATCTTGGTTCAAACCAATTTTCGGTGAAAGCTTGCATGGTAATCATATATATTTTTTAGTTTTATCATTCTCTTATTTTAGAAGATACAGGGGGAGACCTATTTTACCACTTTGGAAGTATCTCTCGCGCAAACTATTCAGTTTAGAAAAAAAAAATATTAGAAACTTTTTTTAATACATCATAAATCGTAAACCGCAATTTACCTTTCACTATTATTAAAACATCGATTAAAGTTACATCGAACTACAAGAACTTTTATATTAATTATAAATATAACAACAAGCAAAGCAAACTATATTATTATTATTATTATTTTTTATTATTATTATTACTGTATTAACTTGCTGCTTCGGTACGGAACCCTTCATGGGCGAGTCCGACTCGCACTTGGCCTCGTTTTCTTCTAATTTGTTATGTAACGATTTGGCTCTCTGTGATTTACTCATTTACTAAAGTTATGGTTGTTTTGTCAACAGTTTCCGCACAATGGGAAACGACGGAGTATGATCTTGACCAACGCGAAGGGGAAACCGACCCTCGAGATCTACAGGCCTCCAGGTATGTACAGAAGCCAGCACATGCGGTTGGACATTCGCACTACGAAACTCACCCCTACTTCTACGGAATACGGGCGCTCTCAAGGTCAACAAGTCCAGCCGCATGTGCTGCCTACTGTATGTGTAGGGGCCCTAATATAATAAATATGCAGGGTCTCATTGACTGCTTAAAGCATATACTTTTTAAAACTTTCACGGTTGTTTTCATAACTATTAAGATTGAGAACGGGATATTAAAGCATGATCAGTTAATATATCTGTTCATTCATTCATCGTTCACTCACATAAAAACACTCATAAGATCATCATTCTTTGTCGTCATCAGTCTTACATAATAGACATGTGTAGGTAATCCGTATAGTATCATAAAAGCGATATCACCCTAAAAGGCAATATCACACATTACGCGAGTATTGTAACCAGTACACCAGTACATATCACACACTCTTATATATGAAGGAAATCAACTCCTGCCGGGGTGTAAGTAGTAAAAATAAAAACAAAAAAAATCTCAAAAAAACTATCTCGATTAATGCTTATGTCTGAGTCGCCCGCAGGTAATGTAAAGTAATGTGTGCTGCTACGGTACGGAATACGGAATACAGAGCATTTCTTCGTACAAAGTGATAAATTTCATTCAACATTTCGGGTAATGTTTAGGGCACTTTAGGGTGATGTGTAATGGTACGGGGTGATATCACCTTTTCGAAAGTATTAAGTAATGGATTTATACCGTAGGTACTGTTTTGCTCATGTCTATTACATAACATTTATTGTAAGTACAGGGTGTTAGCAATTACTAATCAACTAAGCAACTTTTCCAAAGAAAACTTTTCCCGGAAGAAAAAAATATTGAACATTCCATACCGTCCGATAAAAAAAAATAGCCGCCTCTTACAGCGTGTTAATTAAATGACGCAGAAACTCTCGGTTGATAACTCACCTCATGAAACTGAACAACTTCTAAAACTATTAAGATTTAAAAAGGGATATTTACCGTGGTATTTATTTGTGTGAGTGCCCATTGCCCGATAACAACAACAACAACACCACAACTTTTGTTCTGAAAGTTTTCTAAATTCGCAATTATAATTTTTTTACTTTCCATACAAATTGGTCAGCTGGCTAAGTCAATTTAAATGAAAAGTAAAAAAAAAACAGCAAAAAATTTATTTGACGTATCGTTTTTGTCCGTGGCATAGTACATACTATAATATTTATACTGTGTCCGTGGGAATGAAATTTCCCACCGTAAAAATTTACCCACGTCCTTTTTTATAATTTATGCTGTCTATTACCTAAGTGTAAGGTTTCATATACCAATTCTTCCAGACACTTTATGCGCATTTATTTATCTAACAAAATAATTAATTTATAGTAGCCAGCACATGTGGTGGCTTAATATTCGCATTCGCACCTACTGTTTCAGGATAACGGCGCTGAGTTAAAGTGTACAGCCGCATGTGCTGGGTACTGTACATAAGTAAAACAAAAAGATAAATAAACAGGGACTTTGACGTTCATTTGGATTTGTGCAATGCGATTTGCATAAACCTTTGTCTTAAAACATACACTGTTACATTATAATTTATTTACCATACACTAAAACCGCAAACCAGTTGATAATTAAATGCATCTAGACTATTCTATAAAGAATAATAGAAAAACTCCTTTTTTTTAAGTCCGTAATAAACAGAAAAACCGAAATAAGTAAATAAGAGTAAATAAAATAATAGCTTCTATAAAGCGGATAGAGTTAAAATTTTGAGAACCACATTCCATACAATAAGTTGTGGACTTTGACTTCGAATAAATTTGCGGAAAGAGTCCTCATGCTGTAAGCTTGGCTGGCTAAAGTCACTACGCAAAATTGGCGCAAAAATAAAACAAACATCAAATTTGGAACGCGCCGACGCCGACAGTCGCATGTTTGTTGTTGCGATTGTCAAGCGGCCAAGCGCCTCGGTGTTTGCTGTCAGTTTTCCGATGTGGAATAAAAAGTGAATTTTAGGAAATATTTGGTGATCTAGTGATGTCGAGGTGTATAGTGAAGCAGTCGTTGGCGCAGCCGGTGGCGGTGGTGACGCCGGCGCAGGTTTCCGTAACGCCTGTTGCTGTTTCGGTGTCTGTGCCTGCCGCGGTGGCTCCAGTCGTGGCTTTACCACCACCGGCACCAACGCCAGTTGCTCCTGAGACCGCCGCCGAACCTGTCTCGAGCACAGAACCTATCCCTGCTACAACTCCTGCCTCCACAGCTCAAGTCAGCACCACAGCTGCTGAAACGTCAGGTCTGCTTATTGCATCAGTCTATAACTTTGATCGTATTAGTGACGTGTAAACAACGAGTGTATCTAAACAAAGCGTAGTTGTTTGGTGAATCTTTGAATTGTTTTTTTCATTGAGTGTACGCTTTGGTTTAGTTAGCGAATTATTACTGTTTTTCTGGAAAGTGTCCAATTTGGATCCGCCTACCCTTGTTGATATCGCGATATACATTAATGTAATGTATTAAATCTTAATAATTAAGAGATGAAAATAAACGCAAATGTGTACAACTTTGATCGTGTCCGATTGGATGTAAGAACGTGGATATGCAACTTCATTGTAACCACTGGTTTCCTGCATGCACCCCTTGCCAACTGAATCTCGGGGCTGCTAGAGAGACACAATGTAGCATCTTATACAAATTAGTCGTACTCTACCTACTCGCTAAATTGACGAAGAGTTCCGCACTCTACCTACATTGTTCTATGACTCTAGATCCCTTATTTATCTATGGACTCTACTGGCATTGCTCCTGAAGATCCCAGTATGTTATTTTAAAATATGACCAATTATGCCGTCTTCCATGGATTGGAAATCAGAGGGAATTTTAATATGATTCCTTAACCCAATTAGTTAAATTAAACCAAAGACTTTAAAATTATTTTGCAATAAAGGAAAAGATCAGAAAGGTCCATAAATAGGTACTTTAGAATTGTACCATTTTTGAAACTCATAAAACAAATCGTAATTTTTTTTTAGAATTGGTTCGACATCGTGTGTGGGCTCGCGATGATGTAGCTATTCTATCACGAGTAATCAATATTTATTAGCAGTGTATAGGATCCATAGAGCGCTTGTGTTCGTAACAAGGTAGGTAACCTAGATCGCGGTGCGTGACACGCGTGCGCGGGCGCCGCGCTCCACCGCGCCTGCGCCGACTTTCATCGGGCTCCTGGCTTAGCCGCTAGCCGAATACGGCTGAATGAATAGGTTATAAACATAAACCATCATTTAAAATAGCGCCGAGCCGAGAGTTTGATGAGCGTCGGTGGCCTAGTGGGTAGTGCCGTTGACTTCCATTCGGAAGTTCGCGAGTTCGAACCTCATCAATCACGTACCGATGTGTTTTCGAATTTTGAATTCATATACGTTTATTCGACGCTCTATACGGTGAAGGAAAACATCGTGAGGAAACCTGCACACACTTGCGAAGTAATTCAAGGGTTGTGTGTGAAGTTGACCAACCCACACTGGGCCAGCGTCGTTCGGGAGTCGGTAGGCGCATAATATACAGGCTCCGCCTCGATTGTGGTCAAACAACTATATATCCTGTGACTGTTTAAAATGTCTTCTAATTCTTATGGAAATTGTTTTATTTGGTTTTTGGCGAAGTTATCTTAAATTCTATATTAAAACATGATTCAGATGAATCTGCCAGTGGACTGATGTGGTCATCCACGATTTTGGAGGCGACGTCAAAATTCGCATCTTAGTCACTCGATTTTATACAACTTATTTTATAAGTTTTGTGTAGACTAGTATTCTCTGTCGAAAATCCAATGGCCGAGAGTCGCTATTCAGGACAATTTATAAATAATTGAATGTATAAAAAATGTCTTCCAAACTTGAAACTGTCTAAAAATACATAATCCCATCAGGGCTGATTTTGCGAAAAGTACGGACCCCTAGCCTTAAAAGCACAGAAAGTCTAAATATTAAAATGCCTTATTTTCGTAATGTCTAATGTTTAAATGTCACTCGGGTTTTCTAGAATATAACTTTATTCCTATATGCGAATTTCCTGAAATTATTGACCCTATTGCTTTTGTGTTTCCCTCGAGTTTAGTTAGCTAAAACGTTCAGTCGGGTTAGTACTATTATTTTCTTCTGTGGTTAAGTGTAGAAAAATGTGTCTATGTAACAAAAGGGGTGGAGATGCGTTGGAGATAAAAAAAAATAACTCTTAGTCATTTATCAAATGTAACACACAATGTAATAAATAAGAATAATAATTTTTGTCATCGATGCAAAATACCGAATCTTTTTGTCGGCATGTTGTATAGTAGGTACTTAACACACATCTCACACAACTTTCCCTTTTAACACGATCGTTCATCAGTCTCTCGCAAATGAAGAAATTATATTCTCTCTACTCCTCTGTTAATAATAAAGGTATTTTTGAAGTTTTCCTTTTTACTTGAATATATATTTTTTATATAATATCGCTGATTTTGAAGATAATAATTATACTGTAAATAAAAGCGACATCTAAAGCTCATCCCAAACGACGAAGTTTCTGCGATACTTGGCGAACAATTTCAATTTAGGTCAGAATCCGATTTGGATCAGAATTTAGTCGCCAAATCGACACGACAAGAAGAAGAATGTCAAAAAAGCAAATCCGCAAAACTTGAAAATGCCTGATTATCAAAATGTCCCAAAACTCGAAGAATAGTTTGCGAGCGACCGTCATCCATTCCATCCTGTCTCTTCATGTGAGCACGACGTTGACCTTCAGGTGTCCGCACAGACGGCGTGGCGACCGTGGCGACCGTGGCGGGCGCGGCGGGCACCACTGCGGCGTCTTCCAACAAGCTCAATGTCCACGCCAAGGAGTTCACCATGGCCAAGCCTGCTGAGCTACACAATCGGTGAGTTTTAATACAATAGTATAACTATGAAAAGGATTTGGTTAGCTAAATGTAGATGAGTAGTTCTTTGAGCACCCTCAAAACGTGGTCACAGGGTCTTAATTCCTAAACTATCGACCATACAGTGGTGGAACTAAATATAGATGATTCCTCATATAATTATGCGTACGATTTTAACATAAAACATATAAAGTCATGTATAATATTTTGAAAAATAATATTTCAACATCGAAAACGGGATCAAAATAGTCGTTCTTCGCAGGTCACACTTGGTTCGCGCTCAAGGTAATCCTTGATAAGTTTTGCATTTAATGCGTAATCGTATAATTTATTACATGGAATGAATAGTTTTTTAACTAGGCACATATTTATAAAAGAATATTCATTCTATCTCTTTGTTTCGAAAAATTATATTATAAAACATCTCTGTCACACGATTTCGCTGGTTTCGTGAGCGCTCAATGAAACTACACCTACCTTCTAAGAACGCAAACTTGTCGCTGCAAATGTTAGCTTGCAGACACTTGGTAGTGACCCAGCATCAGTGGAGGACACCAGTGTACTCATCGCTTCAAAACTAAATAAATACGAGGTAAGTTATTCTTCGAATATTTTCAAGTTGGGCTGGTCATGTAACTTTCATGCGCATATGTAGAAAGATATATTTATGTTATTATCAAAAAATTCTTTTTATGAAAAAGAAGATAGATCGAGCGAGTTTATTGTCATGTACTTCATTTGTAAACTTACTTATTACTTTTATCATAATTCTCAAAAATGTGTTATTTTTGTAACTTTCGTGGCCCAATTTTCGTGGACATTTGACCATGAAAGTTACCTGAGGCACCACGAAAGTTACAAATGTCTATTAAATACTCCTTATTTCTTGAGATGCAGTAATTGCATTTGCCCCTAATTATACTGAAAGCTAGAAATAAGATATTCTAGCACGTTTGATGTGTTTTTTTCTATGTAATATGTAATTCTGTTTAAATGCTCTCTCGTAGCTAATTTCATAATTTAGTCAGCACAAAAGTCAGTTTTTTAATATAATTGAATGAGTAAAAACTTTCAAAGTCAACTTCAATAAGATTTACTGTAAAATTTTGTTTTCAGATTACCTTCGAACGGAAACTATGCCATCACAGAGTTAAGAGGTGCGGCGGGAGAAGAAACATGCAATATCTCTGTTATTTGTTCATTGATTTACATTTAGTAAAAACTGTACACATTGTTTTTAGGGCTTTTTTAATTTACATCTATTTATATTAAGATTGCACTATAAAAAAAAATCGCCACGAAGGTTACGCGGAGAATGTTTTCTGAAGAACTACTCAGATATGAGTAGTAGGTTAATAAAACATCCATAACTCGATAAGTCCATAGTCCGTATCGACAATTAGGTCCCTTCACTCTGAAAAAACTGTTTATCAGTCGCATTTTTTGACTCTACTCTGATCAGAAGGAAAACAAATTTTTCAATGGCACTTTATCTCTGAATCTGAAAGTGGACATATAATCAATAGATGGATTTTTTCTTCAATGGCACTTTATCTCTGAATCTGAAAGTGGACATATAATCAATAGATGGATTTTTTCTGCCTGTTTTCACAAAGTAGGTAGGTACAGTAACCAACACATACGGCTGGACATGTTGACCTTAAGAGCGTCCGTATTCCGTAGCGGTAGAGGTGAATTTCGTAATGCGAATGTCCAACCGCATGTGCTGGCTTCTGTATAATTTGGTATAGTCGTTAGATTTTCTTTGTGACACAATATCAAAAAATCTGTACGAAATATCACTCGGACCTTTTATTGATAGTTCGCACTATACTAGATGTAAAATACGTTGTTTTCAAAGAGAATAACTATTAAACTAGCCCAATGGATTGCTTTTGAAAAGGATATGGCTAAAACTAAGTATAAGGCAGTATCATGGCACAAAACACAGTCCGTTTCGCATATCTGGTTAGCGAAATGTCCAATTCAAATGTCAGTTTCTAAAATGAACTTGGTTTAAAAACAAGACTCATTCACAAAAGCTTTATGTAACACGTCTATATGCCGCGCGTCAGAGTCAATCATTATTGGCATGCCCCATCCCATCAGCTATTCTGGGCTCTGACAAAACCTTGACTTTGACCATTGACAACATGATCGATGAACTTCAGTACATCATGAATATTATACACACATTGAAAAAATCCTTTGTTGCTTGCTAATTTAAAGATTCGTGGTCGTTGGACTGGGATAAAATTTCTTCCGTGTCGTTTTGTGACGATTAAATTAAATTTCTTGAGCCCGAATAATATGGAAGAAGCGGGGTTGGATCTGTGCAGGATATCCAACATAAGAAACAGGTAAAATTGTCTTTATTGACAATCATTATTTCTAGTTTTCCGGACGTTATATTTTATAAATCGAAAGATTTACTTGTGGTTATACTTTGCTGCGAAAGGTTATTTATACTAATATTATAAAGAGGAAAGGTTTGATTTTTTGTTTGCAAAAGACCTCAAACTGTCGCGTGCGAACATTTTAAGTACTTTTAACATATACATTATAGATTGACTGTGTTTATTTATCTTTTGGCGACATCATTTCTATGTTCTATTTATAAAGGAATCTGGTAATTTAGAATATAGATCCTTATGGGTAGCGTTATTTAAATAATGCACGATAAATACAGTCTTTACGTCTTCCTTGTTAAAAATTCAAATTACTTCTTGGCGTAAACAAACAAACAATCTATCAAATCATTCCTTCCCTCATACCAAAAAGGTTAAGAACCACTGGTCTAGCTAGACCCTCAGAGAAAGAATATTGTTACCTTCATTCAAATACATGTCTGTAATAAAGACCTACTAAATTCAGTTTCGTTTCGTCTAACCAATTTCTCGGACGATTTCCAAGCCGGAAACGGCTGATCATATACGGAATCGGTGAGAGCTCCGATAATGCGCGATGTTTTCAGGACGACCTCGCCATGGTTTGTTTTTCGTCAAGAGCGATAATCCACGCCGTTGGCTGTCGTCCAAGATCACAACAGAATCCGTGTGATAGTACCAGTAGTAGATGTATACTGAGTATAGTATGAAATGGGGAGTTATGTTATCACTTTGTTGTCGACTGCGTGAAGTGACGCACGCCGCGTCTGCGCCGAGGCGGCCTGAAGCCTGCGCCCGCGCACTCGGGCTTGCGCACGCGACGACGACGGGAGACGCGCCGTCCCCGCCGAACACAACCGAATTCAAACGAACGCGCGAACGAACTTCAATCCTACCAACTTCCATATTGGACACAATTTCCCGATTTTCGAGCTGATCTACACAGAGTTTATTTGGGTTTGTTCTATTTATACCGCCCATTTTCAAAGGAAATTGTACGTAATTTCTCTGCGACGGACCGCCAAGTTTTACGGAGTTTGGTTTAGGATATTCCAGTGATAAAACGACGTGTAAATAATAGAGCATTTATCTAAATACGATCTCTAAATAGTGAGATGTTGAGTGAGATAGTGTAATAAACTTCGTGCTCGGTTGGTGCAGTGGTTTTTGCTACGTGAATGAGTTGATTGTGAAAAGAAAATAATGGTTCGTGGAAGACACTCCAGCGTGGACACGTAAGTTTTCGTCATTCCGAATGTTGTTAAAATTCGCGCGTTCCCTATTTGAATTCAGTTAGTGTTGTTTCCGGGGCCATTTCCGTTTCCCTTTAACATTTGAAATGCTCTTGAGTGCTTTGTTTCGCTTTTACATCTAAATATAACATTCTTTTGTCTGTTCGTGATGTAGCACATTTTATAATGAAGACGACTATATTATATACTCTCCGCCCGCGTTAACAGTTTTTCCCGTGAGAATGAGGCATTTTCCCGCGGTAAAAGGTAGCCTATGTTACTCAGGGTGAATTTGCTTTCTAATGGTGAAAGAATTTTTGAAATCGGAACTATAGTTTATATGAGTTTATTAATTACAAACATACACACACGCAAAAATACAAATCTTTCCTCTTTATAATATTAGTATGATATGACAGGGTGTTGTAAATAAGTAAATAATGAAAGGCATGATCATTCAATGTGCGTATCTAAACACCTTTCCCTAAGAAAATTTTCCCGTAAACAAAAAACTTCACACACAACCCTTGAATAACTTCTCAGGTGTGTTCAGGTTTCCTCACGACGTTTTCCTTCACCGTAAGAGCGTCGAATAAACGTAAGTACATTATGAATTCTTGGTACGTGCCGAGGTTCGAACCTGGGAACTTCCAAATGGAAATCAACGGCCTTAGCCACTTGGCCACCGACACTCTACGTTACCACACTTACGTGGTCGACTATGGCCTATTCACGCCGGTGTCAGGGTAGGTTCGAGCCCCTCGGTGGGGACATATTATGAGCTGCTAATGAAACGAAAAACTTCTTTCAAATTTTGCTTCAAATTATACGTCCTGAATGCTTATGAAAAAAAAGTTAATTTAACACACTAGTGTAGTTATCATTCTATAAATAACATCTCAACGGAATAAAGAGATGTAGTAAGAAACTGAATTGGAATGTATAGACGGATAAATAACGGCGATAGTATAATGGACATCTGAAGAAATTGCATACAGCTACCAATAAATCATAACCAAGTTAGTTTAGTTTAGTTTTATTTATCTCATACTACAAGATTGCACACGTTTTTACAATAGTATAAAAAGGACATCCGTAGTATGATCGTCAATACGAGTAGGTATGTAAAAAATTAAGTATATTAAAGTTAAATGTCAAAGAAATAATAAAACCAAATAAAGAAACAATGATCCTTGGAACAATATTTACAAGTATGACTACCATAGATCAACTTCGCTTACCTAAAATGTATTAAAGAGACCTCGTATTAACTTAAATCACAGCTTAAATGTAATATGATTGTTGGACATTTCGTGATAGGGAAGAAAATATGCTTTGGACAGTTAAAGTGTTAAAGTATAGATGTATCTGGACTTATGAACGTGCACTTAAAACTTAAATGTTCGTATTTCAGTAGTGTTAGGTATGTTTAGTAAGTGTTTTCAGTTCAGCTTCAGTTCCATCGCTTTCTCTCACATAATTACGTTCGTAAAATTGTTTAGTATTTTCACTTCAGCAGTTTTAGTGGATGTGAGCTAATTAGTAGCTCTTCCAACACTTAATTAATTCGGTTTTGAATACTTTTGATAGAGATATCATTATGCAAACAAGGTTTTACCATTCGTGATAATAACATCTAGCTTGTCACTTTATTTACTTAGTGTGATGGTTAATGTAGAGATTAAAAATATTTCAAAAAAGAAAATCTTTAAAAGAATTTTACAGGGCACAACTTTTTTTCTTATGTAATTTGAAAAATCAAAGCATTCCGGGATGATTATCTACCTACCCCACCCACATCCTTGTTTGTATTTAGTTTCTTTTTGTTTTACCTCAAATTACCTACGACCTTTAAAAATGTCTCCGTGACTAAAAGGCACTTAGCTGAATGTCCCTTCGCAATAGTATTACTCGCAAAATATACCAAGTACAAAAGGTAAAAAACGCGAAATGACAAATTTTAAATTCGCGCGATCTCTATTTGAATTCAATGTTCTGTTTTATTCACGCTTAATAATGTAACTACTAGTAAATATTTTTATTTAAGCAACCTTTTTATGTTCCAAAATAAACGTCCTTGAGGGTCACGGAGCTTAATCATCGAGAACTCGCTGTCTCAATTAGGTGCGCACGCGTCACTCATATTTTAGCGAATTGTATGTATTGTCGCGGCCATTAAAAGAAACCAAGGTCGGTACGATATAGTGTGTCGTATAGTAGTGGAACAATAGTCATCGGCTATAGTATGTGTGGTACAGTCAAGAGCAGCTAAGCTGTAGAGTTTGGACTTTGCATCGTTATTAAATCCGTTGAGTAAGGAAGAGAATCACAGTGCGCTTGTTCAGCTTACATTGCACTTGACCATATATCGTAGTGACTCTATGCTTTATCAACCCATTGATTCCCTTACATGATTAACAAACTACTATGACTTTTATGTCACTATGTCATGTTTGACACCTTCTCGAGCTAGCACAGACGATAGTCAAACAAACAGTACAGCATACGAGACGAGAAATGTATGTACATATATGTATTAAAGTTAAGCGGTGGAAATTACCAAGCGTCTGAGTTCTGACTCACTTCTGTCTGGGCGTCCATTATTATGTTGTTAGGATTTGTTTCAAATGTCCAAGCAAGTAACAGTTGAAACGAGTACATAATATTAAGGTATCAAACTCAATGCAAAACATAATTGGATGGAAAATATTTGTGGGAAATATTGCCACAATATAGGAATAGATGGCGTATTTTGAAGTAGGCATACACCAAAATGGTTGAATATGGCTGAGAAGAAAAAGAAAGACCTAATCAGGTTAATTGACCTTCTTGTTGATATTGATGAGTGGTGTCGAAAGGTTGATAATGATAAGAACATTTTTGTCATCAAGGATAATAAGAGTACGCAAAGGTGGCCTTTGTGTTTTATTTGTGTTCCTGCAACTTAGATCAATCAATAAAATTGGAATCGATAACCCTTTGTAATCACTGTTTCAAGTTAACGTGCGCATGATTACCAAGTGCAAAATTCAACTGCATTATGATTTTTTTATCTGGATTTCAGAAATTTTAGTGTTTCTGCTAGCTCCTATTCTGGTTTCAATTCCCAACAGGCAAATCTTTCAGTTTAGATAAAAACACCTGGCTGAATTACTTGATTGAACGGGCTGGACTTCATCAATATCTATCCATGCTATGCACCAACTAATGCTTCAGAAAGAAGGCACCTTTAAGTTTCACGCGGTCGATCGGTCCCCGTGTATTATATACCTACTCAATATATTTTTATTGATAAGCATTTCACTTCCTAATACTTCCAATACACCTAGTCAGATTGTTTAGAATGCAACTGTCGTTAGCCATTTACTAACACCGATTCTCACGTGGTTGTGTCGTCATCCATTCAAGTCTTGTTTCCCTCAACACAAAGAACCATTCAGTATTCATTGATTCTTCGCATATTTAGGTTAGTACGTTAATATGACTGATACATTTATCTGTAACGACCTTGTCTGTTTGTTCACTTGTTGATTCTACTAATCAAGTCTCCTAAAGTATTTACATTGTTATTTTAACTGTTGTGTTTAAAAAGATTTGCTTGATTGGTTTGGTAGTGTGCCTCTGCCTACGAAATATTCAGAATTTCAAGATTTCAGTTTCGTATGCCAGGCACAGATTAGTTAATAGTGCAGGGTGAAGCAAGGCAACTATAGGCAACCTTATAAATAGGATTAGATCTTGCTTAGGTTACTTGTAGACCACCAGACCAGGTCTCAAGAAGTCATTTGTAAGTGGTATTTGTCCAGTCCGGTGTGGATCATCTATATAATAAACTGTAGAAGTCGAAAACTTGTACAGTACACAGAAAAAGAAATGCTAAAAACCGTGTCAGGGGATGTAAGAAGTGATATAGAACATATTATCCAGATTTTTTCATTTTTTTGTTTCTCTATTTGTCCAGGCTAATCCCCGAAACTGTTTGACTGATTAAAATGAAATTGTGCATGGCGGTACCTTATATGCCTGGTCAACATCTTAGATAGTTTTTACCGCGGGAAAATATCTCATTCCTACGGGAAACGAGGTAAAAAAGTGATGTCCTGAGTTCTTATGTAATTTTGCGTGGTGGTACCAAGGACGTTAGAAACTAGTAATATATTATGGTGGTACCTTAGAGCATAAATAAACATAGAGCACGCGCACCGCTCTGATGCTTTTAGGTCAAGCGTAAGCAGATGATCTATTCTATAGTCGGTGAAATCAATAAAAACAATCTTTTTCGATTTGTTCCTCGAGTCATATTTGCAACTTATAACTGCATATTTCACAATGTTCTCCTATTAAATTACTTATTTTCACCGGGAGAAACAATCTTCTCCGATAACCATTTGCTTCTAAACGAACGCGCTGAAGATATTCGGACTGTTGTTCGTGCTTATGGTTCACTTGATAAGGCGCGCTCTATGCCTCCCACAATTTTTTTTTATTTATACTCTAAGGGTACCTTATATCTCCGTTCAACATCTTTACATCATACGTTTTACCACGGGAAAATATCTCATTCTAACTGGAAACCGTGCACGGGAAAATCAAAAAACAACGCGGGCGTAGCCGCGCCCTGGCAGTTAGTTTTCTAATATAACTCTAGCCATAAGCAAATCTAATATCGGTATCGTCTATTTAAAGTAGATCTTGATTTAGCAGCGAATCGTGCGCATCAATTGAGATCGGATCTGGAAATGGTTGGATTTAGTATCGAACACGAATTTAGATCGTGAATCGTTTGATCAGCTGAAACCAGCGTCGCTTGTATCGCGTATCACTCTGTTGCTTTTTAACTTCAAAATCAAAAGGTTTTTATTCGATCATTTTTCGACGTCAAATGAAGTTAACAAGTTTTGCTCAAACCAAGCTGGCTCTCTCTCATCAACTTTCATCAACTTTTCATGTTTCGTCCACGAAGATAGAAAAGGGATATAAGGTATCATCATGCCAAATTTCATATAAACCGGTCAAACATTTACGAACTTTAGCCCGCACAAAGACAAAAATTTTAAAAAATCTTTATAGTATGTTCTATTTCACTTCGTACATCCCATTCAAGCTAGTTAAGTAGTTTTATTATATAAATTTCTACATAATTTACTTAAGATTAAAGAGAACTGTGAAGTAAATGTTAATGATGTAAATAGAAATGAAGGATTATTTTAACCAGTAGTAAAGTAAATGTTACAATAAGTACCAATACCTAATTGAGAACTGCCGTACATTGACGGCGAATGACAGGATACGCCACTTGCTCTACATTTTTACATGACAGCAGTCCAGCACTTTATGCAATTGCCACACCAGTTACATTTTCGATTGACCACGTTTGACTGAATTTTATGCTCATGTCATTCATTACCCTCACTTTTTCTTTGTAAGCTTCTAACTTTACTTCCGTAGTCCGTACTGTGGAGTTTGCATTGTTATAAATGCATGTCATTCTTTTTAGGCCGGGCTATTTTGGTATTTTTCTAGATGAAATATAAACTTTGGATTTAAGAATTTACTTCTCTAATCTCTAGATGATTCCCACCTCTTGTAAACAAGATTTGGTGGGAATCATTGGCGTACGCACAGCATTCACATATGCACACACTGCTGGACTCTTTAACCATGAATAGCGTCGTTATTCCGTAGTAGTAGAGACGAATTTCGTAATCCGAGTGTCCAGCCGCATGCGCTGGCTTCTGTACATAAATATAGTAGTGAATACGGGGCATGGGCATGGCATGGCATAACGATGCCCTTTATGGCATACAGCACTCATTGTAGTGTGATGGTGGATGACTGATTATTGATCACTATTCATAGGCTGTTGTGATAGCTAGAATGGATACCGCGTTGTGTTCAGAATTAATTATGTTAAGTAATGCACGACTGGTCTTTGTTAGTCAAATATACCTAGGGTTTGTGTTACTATCTGCTGACTTTGTCATTTATTAAACTATGCTTAGTTCGTTAGCTGTGAATCATGACTATTTCAGCCTATAGGTAGATGTCCACTCACTGCTGGACAAATAACCTATGTAGTATAAAGTGATGTGACTTTGGAGGGTATTACATTATAAAAGATCTAGGATCAAGGATCTATGAGTCAAAGATGAGAAAGGGACGCAGTTATGCGCAAGAGTGAGCGCGGTGTATTTGTATCTCATTCTAACGCATAACTGCGTCCCTTTCTCATCTTTGACTCATAGATGTTTGATCCTAGATCTTTTATAATGTAATATGTGCCTTTTTGTCTTAGATTTGTCATTATTCCTTCCAATCCGGAGAGGCTCGGTCAATTCCCGTCAAGTATATTTTTAATGTTTTTTTTATTTATTTACATTTACAGGAGATTTGCCTCTATCCAATGATAAAACACTTTAGGTATTTATCTAGAAGCTTATCAAATGTTCATACAAAATTATTCACGAAGTGTCATTTTTAGGGGTGTCTCCAGCGAGTATAAAAATCTAAAATTCATTTCTATTCTTATTTTCTTCGTTACAACGGAACAAGCAAAATGAAACATTCTACATAAAGATTTCTAGAAGTGAAATAGTCTGACTTTCTTATTTGCCCCAGTTATGCTATCTGAAACACAAGACAACAATGTTATCTATCATTTATTGTTTGACTTTCATGTTTTTGTATATTCTCGCTAAACCAATTAAATAATCGCTGGTAAACACAGGTTGTTCTAATTTGCAAACTGGTATGTCCATCGGTGTAGGTGGATGTCCCTTCGGCCGTTAAGGAAACCGAAGTTTGGAAACTAGTTTCCTGAAAGGATTTTTTTATACTCCTACGTAACTGGTTTCCTATAAGGCTTTTTTTATCCTTTTACGTAACTGGTTTCCTATAAGGCTTTTTTTATCCCTTTAAGTGGTATTCAGTACGTGATGCAAAAGGCGCCTCCTGGAGAGGACGTTGAAAAATTCAATACCTATTTTAAAAAGGAGTGGCAAAACAATACAGTAATTGAGAAAACTTGTTGCTGTAGTGAGGAGCTGGTTAGAACAACAAACAATTTGGAAGGGTGGCATAGCCGTATCAACAGATACATTGGCAAGAAAAATGTCACGGTAAACAATTTATTAGAAGTTTTGATTAAGGAAAGTAAAGTAACGAATATTTTTAGATCTAACTGCAACAAAAGTAAACGCTACCAAGAAATAAATAATGAAATTGATAATGCGATTACAGATTTGAAAAATGGAATAATAACTGTGGGCCACTGTATCGAAATTATTTCACCATACGCATTTATATTTTAATTGTAAACTTCAAAGTTTTTTTAGTTTATCTGAAGAGTTCTTTTATATTTTAAGTGACTGATTTTTCTAATTTTATTTTAGGTAATTGAATTGTTTTATGTTGTATGAAAAAAGATATTTTTTATGTTTTAAATGATTAAATTGTTTTCGTTATTTAATTTTATGAATTGTTTTTCTGTATTAAATCCAAATATCTGAAATAAACCACAAAAACGGTTTTATTACGGATCTACTAATACAACACTCGTAAAATTACTAATGAAGTCCAATTAGTTTCTTAGGTGGCTGTAATAACACAAACAAAGTATTTTTTGGAAACCAGTTACGTAAAAGGTTAAAAAGAACCTTATAGGAAACCAGTTACGTAGGAGTATAAAAAAATCCTTTCAGGAAACTAGTTTCCAAACTTCGGTTTCCTTAACGGCCGAAGGGACATCCACCTACACCGATGGACATACCAGTTTGCAAATGCAGTGCAGTTTGCTCTATTTTTGTGTTACTACACAAAAATAGAGTATCGGTAGAGAAATCTGACTTCTACAATAGCCGGGTCAGGCGGGCGGGACAAATGAAAAACATAGTAGGTATTTATTTTATACAGAATCCAGCACATGCGGTTGCACATTGGCACTACGAACGAACGAAATTCACCCATAATACGGATGCTCTCAAGGTCAGCATATCCAGCCTTATGTGTTGGCTACTGTACATTATACAACCTATAATTAATTTCAGTTATTTACACAATTTTTGACATTGCCACCAACCCGCACAGTTTTCTTTTTACCAGTCTACATACCTACTTATCAATAAGGCAGCCTGTTGACTTCTTCATCACAAATACAATGTATTAAACCTTTACAAGGCAGTGGCCACTATATTGCCACCTTAATTTTAACCATATACCCTCAACATAAAGTCGAAAACGAATGCATTTTATAAAGTTGTTTAGCCTTGTATAGGGTTAAAGTATGTTGTATATTGCAGGCCAGCGATGGGCCTCGGCTACGGCAGCGCGGGCCTACAGCACTCGCGCTCCGCGGTGCTCCACGCACAGATCCCGCCGCACTACAGACCAGTCATGCCGGCCAACGCCGCGCTACTCAACAGCACTTCCAGCGGGAACGTGCCCCATGCGGTGAGTCGACTATCATAATGTCAGACCAGTCATGCCCGTCAATGCCGCGCTACTTCAGCGGGAACGTGGCCCATGCGGTAAGTCGACTATCATATGCCCGCCAATGCTGCACTGGCCCCATGCGGTGAGTCGACTATCATAATATCAGACCAGTCATGCCCAGCCCGCTACGTAACAGCACTTCTAGCGGGAACGTGCCCCATGCGGTGAGTCGACTATCATAATATCAGACCAGTCATGCCCGCCAACGCCACAGTACTCAACAGCACCTCCAGCGGGAACGTGCCCCATGCGGTGTGTCGACTATCATAATATCAGACCAGTCAAGCCCGCCAATGCCGCACGGGCCCCATGCGGTGAGTCGACTATCATAATATCAGACCAGTCATGCCCGGTAACGCCGCGCTACTCAACAGCACTTCCAGAATGTGCCACGGCTATAAGATCTGACCAGTCATGCCCGCTATAATATCTGACCGTCATTAACTGCAGGAACTTGTCACCTGTTCATTTAATAACGGCTACCCCAAATTGTCTCTCTGGCGGCGGCGGCAGCATAGCTTTAGTTTGCGTCTTTTGTATATTTACGCCTGTCTTCCACATAGTCATTAAATTGGTTGACAGGGTTAAACATCTGCAAAAGTTTTACTTGATTCTTCTTCGATTCCAGTCGGGGCCGCGCGTGCATTTCAAACTGCAGCCGCAGACGGCCATTATACCCGAGAAGAAGAAGTCCCCTCCCTCGTCCCTGACCAATGGCAACGGGGCCAGCATGCTGCGTGCGCCTGCGCTGTCCTCCGGCCTCAAGCGGTCCAAGTCTCTGACGTCAGCAGACACGCTGGCCAGCGGGATGGCAGCTTTGGGGCTCACGGCTGACTCAGGCGACATGGGCAGCTTCCCGCCTGATATACAGGAGTGCATCGATAAGGCTCTTGAAGGTATGTTCATATTACATGCGTATGATAAGCAATCCTATGCCACAGGTCGGACACTCCATACAGCAAACGCGTTTTGACAACCTACTGGTTTTTGAATAACAACTGAATATCAATGACAAGTCAAACACTAAAACGCTATACAAAACTCAATACCCCCCTGAACACCCCTGTCAGAGTCCCGCGGCGCCTGTGGGATGCGGGGCGTCGTCGGGCGGGCGGGAAACTCATTTTAGTGGGGGGGGGGGTGTGTCCTTTCTATACTGGTTGGTTAGTACTATTATTTTCTTTTGTGCCCATGGGTTACCAAGTTAACCTATCTCGTAAACCTCCCGACGTAGCTCATGTAACCTGCATATCCATAGGTAGATAGCAGCTTTACGTGCCTCCCAGAATCATGACACGTAATTCCGTGCTTTGGAAGACACGTGAAGTAGGACTGGTCAACTTCCACACAACCTTTGAATTTCTTCGTAGGTGTGTATATGCAAGTTTTCTCACGAGCAGCCTTTATTCTGATATTGATATTCCAGATCCGAACTCGGTGTCAGCGCGTACGCTGATGGACGCGGTGGGGCACCTGGTCTCCCGCGCGGTAGAGTCTCCTCGCTACGCGCTGCCGGCCGCGCGCCGCTGCATCGCCGTGGTGGAGCGCGAACAGACCGAGACCTTCCTCGAGTCGCTCCTCAACACCTGCCAGCAGTGGTACCACGACCGCGACACGGTGAGACCACACACCACAGGTTCTATTAGAAGGAACTCCCGACTTTCTTACAAAATATGACGTAAGCTTAACAGACCCCGTAGGGGTTGGGGGGTTGTCACTGGCTTAGTGCTGCTTCATACTGCTTGAACTGACCTGTAGGTAATTATGTCACGCCAACGTGCGCGTGCGAGATTTGACTCTTTGTATGGAGTGAGCCGCTCATCACCGTTTCAGCTGAAAGACGTCTACTGCTGGACAAAAGCAGATCTCCGTTGTGGAGATCTTTGATCAGTTCTGCTTCGCACGTATCCGGGCCACGCGACCCTCACCAGATTGTCGGCAAGTAAGCGTCCTCGGAATTTCCGAAACACGAAACCCTGCGGCCAGAAGTCCTCCTTCATAAAGGTTGGAAGGTGATGAGAGGGTACTCTCACCAAATACGAATTAAAACTCGTCCTATGGTGAGGCACCAACCGTTCGACTCTCAACTTGAAGTTAGATTTCTTCTGGACGTATTCTACGACATTGAAGTTGAAGAATGCATTGTAAAGAATGCATGGTGTTGCAGTTGCTGTGCGCAGTGGTAGGCGGCGGGCGGCCGCGGCTCATGGCGTTCCTGTCGTTCCTGCTGGAGATGTACTGCCAGCTGCGGCGCCGCGCCATCCAGCGCCGGGTGAACGCGGCCACGCAGCCCGGCCAGGTGCTGCTCACGCTCATCTGCAAGTGCTGCGAGGACTGCATCCGGCAGACCGTGCCCTCGCCCGGCGACGTAAGTCACCTCAAGCACAGAATATATAATAGTAGGTACTAGGTACAGAAGGCGCACTCTCTGATAGCAAACGTGCGAATTTAATTCTAGCTACCACGCCACTAACGTTCAAATTACATTGAATGCGTCGAACGTGACCCTGGCTATAAAAGCCTACCGTTTGTCGTTGCGCTCGCATTAAAACAAAATGCACCTTAAGACTGCGCCGCGAGAGTCTGTATTACCCCAGACTTAATAATAGCGTCTTCACAAGAGCGCGCGTTTTTCCTACTAAATGGCCGCGTAATCGGGACCGACCGGCGTAGGTACATTCTGGAGCTCTGGCGCGGAGTGCGTCGGGCCTGCCTCAAGTCACCTGCCTCACTGGTTCCCTACCTACCTCAAATACAAAAACCGAAACCCTTGTAGGATCCCTCGTGTCTGTCTGACAGCGCCAAATTCTTCCGAAACTACTGGACCAATTTAGTTGAAATTTGCATGCGTGGCTCGAAGACGAACATGGAGGATACACCGTGCCCTCGCCCGGCGACGTAAGTCACCTGCCGTCCAGCGGCAAACGACATTCCAGCCCCCCTGGCTACAGTTCTATACCACCGGGGGCTGATCACCCGTCTGCGCCACTCGCAGACGTCCCTCACTTAGATAGATAGATAGATAGCATGGACCAAGAAAACAAGGTTTATCCATTAGACCACGTGACTGACACGAGCCTACGTCATTTCTATGTCATTTTGCCCATTCATCCTTGTCGAATGCGTGTAATAGACAAGGATGAACAGCGCAAAATAACGTAGGCTTGTGTCAGTCACGTGGTCTAACGGTAAGACCTTGTTTTCTTGGACCATGATAGATAGCTAGCCCCCCTGGCATGACCGTTCACGCGTGACGTTATGTCGTGTGCGTTTACTGTTATCGAATTGGAGGATATTTAGATATGACGGGTTTATTGAAGCTTTTTGGCAGATAAATGTGTGGCATAATCGCGTGTCTCAATGCTTCATACAGAACTGTACTTATTGCTAAGCAAACTTTGACCAACCACTACATAGATAGATATAATAAATATGTGTTATCCTGGGGCTTTACCCGAAGTTACAATTTAAAAAGTTACAAATATCTACAATTTACTGTTCATTGCTCAGCCCATAATATTTTCAAAATTAAATGTGTACCTTTATTTTTTATCGTATCGAATACAAAAAAATATAATATGTAAAAAAAATTACTTCATAACTGTCTCCCTCATGGGAATATTTGTTATTTCCCCGCGGTAAATAATTAACCTATGTCACTCTTCGGCCCTCAATCAATCTCTGAGCAAAAAACAGTTCATCTGTTACTTAGTTGTGAAAGGAAGAGAAACAAACAAATTTATTTAGGCTATAAGATTCCCATGAAAATAAAATACATATTTAAATGTCTCCCGCCAGACCGAGAACCTGTTCTTCGTGCTGACATACATCGGGCGCGACCTGGAGTCCCAGCTCCCGGGAGACCTGGAGCGTCTCCTGTCCGCAGTCCGGGATGCTTTCCTCCAGCCCGCCGCGCCCCCCTCCATCCGCCGCACTCTGCTCCAGCTGATCGAACTGCACGCTTCCCGCTGGCAGCTGCCAGGCCAAGCCGTGCTCTACTACTACCCTTCTTCTAAGTAATACGTAAGCGTATAAGATATAGTTAACGTTCGTGTGAATGGAAACGGATTTACCCTAGGTATCGTTTGGGGTAGCGCGGGGACAGATGAATATAAAGCCCATTATAATATAGTTAAAATAATATTCACTTGAATTAAGAACAATGGTAAAGTAGGTTGATATGGTATTGGTATTAGCTGGCCTATTTCCGCGACTAGATATCTAATGCGCCTTTATGATATAGAGACTAATTTAAACACTAATTAGGCCACATAGTTATTGTTTCGACAGATAGTAAAAAGAAAGCTTTCGAAATTCGCGAGTAATACCAAGGTAAATCTGGTTAAGTGTGAATAAGTGCGTAACCGCCTGCCTGACCCAGGGTCAGAATAGTGATGAGGGATTTTTATTAAGTTGACCCTTCGTGTAATGAATTGTGGTCCTAGTTTAGCTTTTATGAACAAAAAGATCGTAATAAGGGAATGTATTTGTTCCAATATTAGATATCCCTGCGCCTCCACCAAGTATGGGTTATTCAATAATTTGATAGATTTTTCGTATAATAATAATATAAATCTGTTTAAAGTTTGGTTTGTTATGCTAAATATGTTTTAAAGAAGGGTAGATCAGTTAGGGTAGGAGTCCGTAGACTAGGTTACAACATCAAGCATTTCGGATTTTTTTTAAAAACTTTGTCTCATAGTGTTGCGTTAGTTTTTATGTTACACTTTCCCTTGAGTATTCTAGGCAAGAAGCTGCCATAAGCTCATTTATTGTGCCTTTGTTGTTATTGTCATACATTTTCACCTTTTCATAATGAATAAAAGGTGAAAATGTATGGGTTTTAGTTAAGAAGTTAGTAATAAGGTGGATTTAGTAGAGGAGCGATATTATGCCTTAAAAGTATTAAAGAAGTACTTGTAAAATATGTAGGTTCGAGGACAGTGTACGTTACTATACGATGATCGCATAGTACTTGGTGCATTCTTTATCGATCTATTTCTAACTCTTTGCCACTGGCCCTAATATTGATTATGTTTGATCCAAATTTTTGAAAGTTTAACTTGTTTTATAGTTCAAGCTATCTAGAATTATTGCACTCTGGAATTTAGTATTTAGTAAAATTAATGTTGTATTTGTATGCTATCTAAACTAAATAATTATTTCGTGTAGTGGCTGGATTTTGATGACTGAGAGTTCTTTATAACAATGAACTGTTTCAATGTTTAATGCTTGTGATATTTTTAAATTTAAGTTAGTCTTTGTCTTCTCTGTCCTAACCAAAGACTGTTATCACGTGGAGATTTCTACTTTATTTATTAACACAGTATAATGTAATCACTTGAATTTTGTTGGAGCTGGACCAAAAACCCTTGAGCGTGTTCTCAATGTTTAGAAGAAATTAGGACACTGAAATGTTCGACTGTGAATATACTATACCTATCTGTTGTAAGAGTATAATTTCAGTTATAATTATAACTTGGTGTGATCACTATCAAACACATCTTATTTAACATAGATGAATATTAAGTACCTACATGTCATACGCATAACAAAAAAAAATGTTTAGAAAGACCATACAATTATTTTATTCAATGCATTCGTAGTAATATTTAAGGTAATGGTAGGTATGTTTTTAAAAAAACTACGAAAAATAACAAAAAAATGGTGCTAACATAACAAAATATTGGTGTATTTGTATAAGTAGTTACGTTACTCGGCTACGGGCAATAACTCTCGTTACAATTACCTGGAATTGGAATTTTGTACCTACGTAAACCAATAAACAATTATGTAAAATGGCACTTTGCTTTTTATTTTAATTCCTTACACCTAATAGGCCGTTCGGAGCATAATGTACATAACGCAAAATGTACACATGGCAAATGTACAACACCACCTTAAACCACAATAGGTTCACATCATTGAAGTTAAATGCCGAAAAAGGGGTTAACCCATGTTCCAAGAAAACTAGGTCTTGCAACGAGCCTACATCATTTTTCCTATTCATCCTTGTCGTATGCGTGTAATAGACAAGGATTAACAGCGCAAAATGACGTAGGCTTGTGTCAGTCAGGTGGTCTAAATAGTAAGACCTTGTTTTCTTGGACCATGGGTTTTAACCCATCTAAGTGCATCTAACCACAGAACTTTCTGCAAAAACGCCTATTCGCTCTATTTTGTAGAGAAGAGACTGGAGACTTGAGGATAGTAGCTAATGAAAAATCCCTCATCCACCGTGGTTCGGTTGTGAGGGGTGTAGTGTAGTCCAGCCGGACTATACCTAACTAATCATTATCAACATTTCTTTAAAATTAAAACGTGCGATCCTAGTCTTTAATTGTATCTACAACTCTGTAGATCCTATGAGCCTTCCGGAATAAGTTATTATACTTTTCAAATCTGGAGGTTGATCAGGTTGTCGGTCATGTTGGTAAGCGGCAGATGGTCGTTGATGCGTTCGTCCTGCTCCATGAGGAACCTGGTGCCGAGCAGCAGGCCTCCGATCAGCGCCGTGGTCAGGAATATCCTGCAAGATTACCTACATATCACTTACCAATGGCCATGTATTGTGAACAACTTGGACACCGGCGCGCTAAGAGAAATCAATCCGGGGATAATAGATAGATAGATAAAATATAGGTTTATTGGGAATAGGAATAGGATAGGTATAATGATACTTAGCCCCGCACTATCTGTCTAACACTCTCCAAAATAATTTTGATGTTTGGAACCGTTTCGGCCGGTTGGTTCCACTAGTAGGTCCACTTGGATTTTCAAGTACTCTTGTCTCCCATAGTATAATAACCAGGGAGTTGGAAAAAGCCACGAACCCCGAATATATTTTGAATTTTGAATTTTTTTTTTTGAAAGGATTCAAGATGTTAATATGTGCGGACAACTAACCCTGAACTTAGCAGAGACTTGTAGCTTGTAGATGCCATGAGTGTCAGAAAGCAATAGCTGTACAAAAGCCAGCACATGCGGTTAGACGTCGGACATTCGCACTAATCACCCCTACCGCTACGGAATACAGGCTCTTTCAAGATCAACATGTCCAGCCGCATGTGCTGGCTACTGTACATACATAGATGATAAATAAATACTTAAAATATATTCAAACACTAGGCAGACACAAATAAGTGTTCATCACACGAAAAAATAAAATAAAAAATGTTTCTTTAGCTCTAGACGAGACTTGAATCCGCCCCTTATGCTTCATGAAAGAATCATCCAAACGCTACTTTGATTAATGTTCTCATCCCAATCCCTATGTTGTAATAAAGTGTACGGGCTATTTCCCACACCCTATACTACGCGGTTCCGCCACCGCCGACTCAAACATATTCTTTCCGAACCTGACGACGAAATCACTGATGCAGTTAAAGAAGCCAAAGAATTTAGATTACACCTAATAGACTTCCCTTCTGGTAGCAAATACCCTTCAGGAAGGTCTGCTAACTAACTAGGCTACGGCGGCAGCGCTAGGTACTGCGTCTAGTCGCCTTATTTCAATTTATTAAAGTTAGATTGGTATGGAGGCCTTTGTCCAGCAGTGGACGTCTTTCGGCTGAGATGATGATGATGATGAGATTGGTATTGTTTTTATATTTAAAAAAAAGTTATACTTACAATCCAACAAGCGCCATTTTGAAGAACTGTATGTACAATTTATATAATAATAAATGCACTACGAAAAATAAAGTTCGGTGAAATTATATTACATGCGTACCGAATCTTATCCCAAACACTTTATTAGGGTGCTATTAGGTGATTTTAGTTTGGGTTTCCTTTGATATTTAAACTCTGCTCACCCCGTTATTTAAACTCAACATGTGCGATGAAATGTCACAAAATACTGGAAACAAAAGAAACAGTGACCCTTCATAAATATAAGCGACTGTTTACATTTTAAAAATTGGCTAAACGATTACAGGACGTAAAGTATCGTGAAACATAAATGAAGGCAGTGGAATTATAAACAAAATGATAAATAATTACAAACACTGAATCCTGTAACACACACTGATACGCAGAGTCCCCACCGAGGGGCTCCATGATGCTTCCTTAACTTCCACGCTTAGAACGCAATTTTTCCTAACTCTTTGATCCCAAGTTCCTTTTTTGCAACACAACTATTTGTTTAAAAAATCTAATTACCCATTAGGTAGGAGATGAGTCAGTAGCCGATTTTGTCAAAAACCATTATTTTGACCGAAACACCTTCAAAAAATATTATCCCTACTAATATTATAAATGCGAAAGTAACTCTTGTCTGTCTATTACGCTTTGAAAAATAGGCCAAAAACCACTGAAACAATTTTGATTTTTGGTACAGAGATAAAGTAGACCTTGGGGAGGAACATAGGCTACCTTTTACCGCAGGAAAAATTGTTAACGCGGGCGGAAATCTAATCAATAATAAATTTTCCGTTTCGGTCACAGGGACCGAATTGCCTAGCAACGGAGAAGTAGCGCGTGGGACCACGCGGGAGACACTCGTAGATCCACCGAATGATACTCATCATGGCACCGGTTAAATCATCATCGAATGGATGCGGATTATTAAACTTGAAGAACTCAAATCAAATCCCAGCTTTTTTTTCTTTTTTTGAATTGACCTATGATGCTTGACTCGAAAAAGTACAACGGATCAAGCTTCACCGGACTTGCGGGGGAGCGGAAGACTACCCCAAAAAAAAGTCATATACCAACGCGTCTAGGGGCGGCTCAAGGGAGCCTCGGACTACGGCCTAGCGCGTTGATATTGAAAAACATCGCGAAGGAGACGACGCCTGAGGGACTCCGTCTCTGATTATCAATTCTGATTTTAGTTATGGCCGCGCCCCCGCCAGCGGGTACAAGCGTTGTTACCTGAAGGGTAATTGTTACCCAGCATCTCACCATGATTGTAGAATAGATAAGTACAATTACAAATCAGCGCCGCAAACGTCTTCTCTGGTGTTGCGGCGGCGGCCAATACGTACAGGAGTCAGCACGTGCGGTTGGACATTCGCACTACTAAATTCACCCATACCACTGCGGAATAAGGGCGCTCTCAAGGTCAACAAGTCCAGTCGCATGTTCTGGCTACACTGTACATTCGCGCACATCCTCAGAAATTTTTTGTTGTGTCATACAGTACAATTTTGCATGAACTTTTTGCAGCAGATATAATAATAAAGCAAGCCAAAGAAAGCCATATAGGGGGGAAATCTAGTAAGTAAACATTTAATTTTATAAACATTTTATTGGATTATGTTTTAAAGCTTAAAAATAATATGCAAGTTGTTAAGCTAAGTCGGGGGCCCACAATTTGAATGTCCTATCATAGGAAGATGTTGCTATATACTTGTTATCAAATGATATGTCCGCAGACATTACTTTATTATCGTGACCAGACAATGTCCTTAAAGGATGCCAGGCTGGATTGGACCATAATTTCACAGTCTTATCATATGAAGATGTCAGAAGAAAATGACCATGGCTGCGTTGGTACCTGACATCACTCAGAAGATGAGTGTGCGATGGTATAGTGTATAAAGACTTCCGACTCCTCAAGTCCCAGATTTTAGCTTGGTGATCAGCAGCAGCAGTGGCAAGTTGATAACCAGCTGGAGCACAGTCCACACCTAACAGTGGGCCAAGATGTCCATCTAATAACATCACACAGCGACCAGTACGCAGATCCCAGACTCGACCAAAAGCATCCATTCCCCCTGTGATAGCAAGAGAACCATCGCACTGAAATGCAATAGAGTAGACAGGCTTTGCGTGTCCTTCTTGATGTAGGACTTCAGTAGCTGTCTCCAAATCCCAAAGTCTCCATGAACAGTCAAACACTGTGCAAGCCAAAAACCGTCCTGATGGGTGGAAAGCCAGTCTGGCAACACGAGATGGGCTGTGACCTTCTAATGAAGCAATTGGAGAGTCACTGGCAAAATTCCAAAGATGTACAGAGCCATCATAAGCACAAGATGCCATTGTGCAAACTTCAGACTTTTCATCAGTGGTTTCCATGGCTTCAGGCACATTTTTGTCATCTTCTTTTGATGCATTTATCTTGTCTTGAAAGTGTGCTGGCATGATTGCACTTGGGTGGAATGTAGCACAAGAAACATTGCATGTGTGGCCTTTGAGCACCTGCAGTGGGATACAATCAGGAACTGACCACACTTTGCTCAAGCCGGACCAGCTAGCTGTGATCAACATTTTACTGTCATTGCTGAACCGACAGAAGCTTAAAGGCCTGGTGTCACCAATCTGACTGCAGTATATCGACATAGCTGATGACCTTCTCTGTGATTCTTGTTTAGCAGCGGCTCGTACTGAACCTGCTAACTTCATGTCTTCACGAGCAGCATTTAGCCGCCTTTTAGCGCGAGGCAAAGAATACCTGGCGATCCAAATCCTCGCATCTCTCAACTGAGATGGACCTTCGTGGTACCAAGTGCCTTCATGTCTTTTGTCTCGTTCTATACGGGCTTCTTCTTCTTCGAGTTTCTTGTTGATGGCATCTTCGCCGAGGTAGCTAAGCAAGTCTCTTAACCTGACTCTCCTTTCGGCCGGCCCTTCACCGAACAAGCATACTGGTTCCCCCAACTGCCTTAAACTCCTGCGCACTTCATCGTCGTCAGTGGACACGTTCAGTTGGCGGGCTTTTCGACGTCTTTCAAATTCTTCCAGCAGCGCCTTTTTGTCCCTGGACATTTCTTCTTCAAGCTCCATATATTCGTTGGAGATTTGTATATCTCCCAGTTCTTTCCCGCCATTGTCTTCAACGCCTTCCTTGGCAGCAGCTGCGATGGCCGCCAAACGAGCCTTCTCCTGTTCTTCAAGGGACCCATAATGTAGGTGCTTGGCCTTCTTTGAGGGCAATAAGTCTTCATCGTCAGACATTTTGAGGTTATATTGCAAAACAACAAATTATTTGAGATAAAACCTGCTTTAGCAGGAAATTTGGATTTGAAATAATTTGAATTGCTGAATCTAGACAATTATGTAGATGTTCTAGAGAAAGAAAAACAAAATTTATTATAAACTAGAAATTGCTATTATAGCGGACGCGGTGAAAACTGGTGAAAACTGAAAAAGTTGCGTTCAAAAACTCAATACCAAAGAGTAGAGTAATAATACCACAGTATAAATATAGTATGTACTACGTACATTACAGTAGGCACCGTATACCGTAGTGTAACTCCATACAAAAGTGTCATTTTGGCGCGCTTCGAAATCTCAGGGTACTTCGGGCTGCAACAGCCAGGGTTGTGGCACTCTCTTGAACGGACGTAAAATCAAAATTTAATTTTTTTTTGCGTGATTTAGAGAAACAAATAATAAGAGCAATGCCAAATAACATGAGATATTGTTCCGTGTATGGATATTTAAATTAATCAAGAAATCAATATTTTTTTAAATTACCAAGTGTGTCAGTCTATTATTATTAAGATTATTCTTTACAATTTTTATATTCGTGTTTTGAGGTTTTTTTAAACGTAGTAACTGGTAAATAAGAATGTTCCTACCTACTTCTCTTGTAGTACAGGAAGTTTGAGCTATTATTATTTAAAGTAATCGGACTCAGTAGGTATATATTTCTCTTCTATAAAGCACGGGGGATTGAAATATAGTCTCTTTCAATGCTGTTATTTTCATAGTAAATCGTTTTAATAAAGCCCAACCTAAGAAATAAAAAACCTCGCCATATTTCGGAATTTTAATGGAACTAATTTTATAAGAGAAATTGTTGCCATAGTCGTAAAAATATAAATGTGACGCCCCCAGAGCAGGTTTTTTATTTATTTGGCCAGGCTTTACTTTAAACTTTAAAGTAATTATTTGCAAACTTAACAAGTGGTCAAGAAAACAAGCAGTGTTCAACCCTACAGCATGTCATTCATTCATTCGTTCAATCCCAGAAAACCGCGAAGTTATCCTACTGTAATGTACGTAGTACATACTATATTTATACTGTGCAGTAGGATAACTTCGCGGTTTTCTGGGATTGAACGAATGAATGAATGACATGCTGTAGGGTTGAACACTGCTTGTTTTTCTTGACCACTTGTTAAGTTTGCAAATAATTACTTAAAGTAAAGCCTGGCAAAATAAATAATAACCTGCTCTGGGGGCGTCCCATTTATATTTTTATGACTACGGCAACTATTTCTCTTATAAAATTAGTTCCGTTAAAATTCAGAAATATGGCGAGGTTTTCTATTTTTTTGGTTGGCCTTTATTAAAACGATTTAATTTGAATATAACAGCATTGAAAGAGACTATATTTTAATCCCCCGTGCTTTATAGAAGAGAAATATATACCTACTGAGTCCGATTACTTTAATAATAGCTCAAGGTCACGAACGACTACCTGTACTACAAGAGAAGTAGGTAGAAACATTCTTATTTACCAGTAACTACGTTTAAAAAAACCTCAAAACACTAATATACAAATTGTAAAGAATAATCTTAATAATAATCTTAATCTACTTACCTCATTGACACACTTGGTAATTTAAAATATTAATTTCTTGATTACTTAATTTAAACATCCATACACGGAACAATATCTCATGTTATTTGGCATTGCTTTTATTATTTGTTTCTCTAAATGACGCAAAAAAAAAATATTTTGATTTTACGCCCGTTCGGGAGAGTGGCACAGCCCTGGCTGTTGCAGCCCGAAGTACCCCGAGATTTCGAAGCGCGCCAAAATGACACTTTTGTATGGAGTTACACTACGGTATACGGTGATAATACCAGGAGGAACTCAATACCAAACCACCAAAACAACACCAACTGTCAATAAAACAAAACAACCACCACTCATTCATCTCAGAGTTTTACGCGGGAATCGAGAGGAAATGGCGGGTTCATTGTTTCGTCCTTTTTAAAAATAGTTTTTCATGGTAATTGTGATGTTAATATGGTGGAATTAGTGCGATAATGTGCCTTAAAGAAGAACTATTCAATGAAAGTGAGAATTAATGAGTGGTTAGCTGTTTCTGGTTTGATACCCCGCGTTAAACTTCAGTATCATTGGAATGTAAGAACCACCCTTGCATTCCAATGATCCCGTAACAAGAAATGAAACTACTGAAGAAGTTTAACATAGATGCAAGAAATGACTAAAGACGACGAAATGAAACTGAAGTAATAATAATGACTGAAGATGAAGACATTAAACTTGGATAATGCAAGAAACTACTAAAGGCTAGGCTGTATGGGCTTAGATCCCTTTGCCTTTCCCATATCAAGCAATCAAGCAAAGCACGTCAAGTTGAATACGCACGACAAAATTATGTCTGTCACGTCACGCTTCACGCGTGGACGGGCATGTTAGAGGGCTAAAAAATAAAAAGCCTGCTCTGCCTTTGTGTGTGCCTGCCTTTTTAAGATCAATTTCCATTATAAAATTAGTTCTACAGCAGAAATTCCGCAATATGGCGAGGTTTTAAATTTTTCAGGTAAAGTAAATCAGCAGCACCCAGCACCAGCACCCAACCAAATAAATTCAATGTTCGTCCAACCAACATTGGGTCAACGACGAGTCGACGACGCGCTGCTGCGCTACGTTCATCTTCATCATACAAATACAAACAATGAGTTCTTTTTTTAAAATGAGTTTCTGAACATACTTTGTAAACGTCACCTTCGTTCAGAAACTGTCTTTTGCTTTTGTCATCTCCCTCCCACCCTTACCTTATTAACTTTGATAGGCTATGTTCAAATCTGTGTCTGTGAGTCTATGAGTGAGTTCCTGAGTTTAGTAACGAACAGTAAAATATTTTAAGCTTTTTTATTTAATTCAAATTATTATATATTAGGTAGGTATGATAAAAAAAAACTTTAAATTAAAAATGGCTGGATAGTTATTTCAGAATGCTTCTCATTTCCCATTGGTCAATAGCTTATCATTCTCTTCAGTTCCTCACTTCATGTGCCATGCAATGCAATGTCGGGATCCTTGGCTAACTTCATTCGATTGCTTTGTGTTGTTACCAGCGTTTGCCGACGAACCCGTTTTGTGTTTTTCGCCGCGAGTTTTTATGTGATGTGACCTGTTGATTGATAAAATCGCTTTGTTTCGTGTTTCTATCTGTGATAAACATGACCTGATCATGTCTGAATATGTGTTTAGTGGTGCATGTTGAGTGATAAGTGTAAAATGGGTTTGATAACTTCAAGGGAGCCGACTATGTTGGACGGACCGACTGTGTCCTCTAAGAGCAATCATGTACGCCAGGCGTCGACCAGGAGCAGGGCGAAGCCCCCTATGCCGGACAGGGACGAGCTTGAGAGCCGGTTCATCAAAGTTCTGGTGAGTTTTTCGCTTAGGATGGCTAAAATCCTTGTAATGCCGAAATTTGCCGGTCTTTGTTTACAAACACGAATTCTTTGATCAGCAATCTAGTCACTTCTTTGTCGATCTGCCATTGATTAAATAGCTGTTTGAAAATGCCTTGGCCCTCCCTGTCCTACGTACTAACCACTTATTGTAATTTTAAATCGCGAACGAACGTAGGTACAGTTAAGTTTAGTCTCCAGCCAGTCCAGTCGCCACTATGAATACTATCTACGTCCATAGGAGATTAAATAATAGGAAATATGTATATTGTACGGAGGTTTCCTTGTTTATTTCTACATATCTAATCTCTTTTAAGGTCTAGTTTAGTTTCTAATTCAGCCAGGTAATAATATTTATTTCTAAAATTGAACAAATTTGTAATTTAGGATAAGTAGTCTTTTTGATTAAAGTAGACGGTCAGAGAGTCAACTTCAGAGACTTTAAGTACTTACATGCTCTGATAACATTTTTAAGTATCTAAAAACAAGGTAAGTTATTGGGTGAGTGTGTTGTGTTTTTATGTGTTTGTCTGTCTATAAATATTATTTAACATATTTGCAATCACATATCCTGACTCTATTGTCTCATGACAGCAATTAGATAAGTGTACTTCCATTTCCCATTTCAAAACAGTCTTCCGCTAACTTATCAACCGGACTTGACTGTCACAATGTTTTACGAAATGCCTGTGATAAGAATATGTTTCACTTTTATCTAGATATCATTTCCGTTTCTATTTATTTGTGATTTCATTGGAAAGACCTGACTGCAGAACGAAAAGTGTTATTGTTCTTTTGCTTAGTAGGTGCCAGGAATTTAGATATTATCATGTATGCTTTTGAATTCATAACTCAAGCAAAGATCAAAAAAGAGCTGGCAATGCAATAGTAAATTTGCAAAATGTAACATCAAAATTTATTTTTCATCATCCTTTGTCAAAGTTCAGTTCAACCCACACTACTGGCTCTTGTCTGATAAAAATCAAACTATTATTATACTCATTCGTCGGAAAGAAAGGGTCGTTATAACCCATTTTTCTATGCAGCAACATTTTCTTTTCATTTTCCTTTCCCTGAAATTGAAAATAAATAAACATCTTGACATCATTCTTAAAACTATTCCCGGTATTACTGAAAAACTAAAAACTGGAAATTCAAGGGCATATCCATAATTTTGATAATATTGCCCCCTACTTTCCAATCTGTGATTATATTAGGACATAAAAATACAGTTAACCATTACACATTATGATAAAAAACTGATGAATAAAGAGTTACTCGTACCACCTCATACCTATTTAAATAAATTCTAATCAATAAATTTTATGGCATCAGAATAACTATAAAGTTATAATCAACTTATTCATGTTTATGTCTGTACTACTTAAATATTCTCTGTTCAAATAAGAAATGATTTTTTAATCAACATAACTGTAATCAATTTATTGAATAGAAAGTAAACCAGATGCTTTTATGGATGCACACAACATATGTTAATAAATAATATATTCAGTAATTATGATAACAGTATCTCAACATTCATATTATTATGTACTCATATTATTTTATATGGGTGGCCGTTTGTTACAAAATTCTATTAACTTATCTGTAGAATGTGGTGTCACAACTAGTCAACAGTTTAAATCATGTTGCATGTTGATGTTTAGAAGAGTATTATTTACAATCAAGAAATGAAAATAAACCTCTGTGATAGATAATAAATACAGAACACACTTGGTTTAGTAGCATGTATCAGACAGTTTTTGTGAAAGATACCATTTGGTTTGGCAAATATCAAAGTTGCATAGGTTTTCCTGACACCAAATTACGAACCTACACTCAAACCTTTTCCTTACGGCGGCTAAATTAGTTAAAACTGACTTACTAGGGATATGTATGAACTTTCTTTTCCCTGAAAACTCCCTATCGCGCTAAAAAAAAGGAAAACTAAGCTTTAACCAAAACCGCTATCAAATGACCGTTCAATCAAACGGTGTTCCGTACCTACTGCGCGAACGTTATTTGACAGCGGTTTAGTTTAGGTTAAATTTTTATTTTAGTTTTTAGCGCGAAACGTCCATATTGCAACACTTGGTTTCTTCTATTTCTATATCTTATATATGTCACCGTAAAATTGTAAATACCGTTCGATTACAATTTAACTCGCGTGATTGTAAACTGTCGAAAGATTGTGAACTAAATGTACTGATTACAATTGAACGCATTAATTTTCGGTAGATTGTAATATATCGAAGTGAAACGGTTAAATCACAATCTGTCGCGCGTTAAATTGTCAACTGTCCAAAGGCTGTTCCTGATTGGTCGGTCTAACAGCAAGCCGTTCTATGTCCATACAGTTGGGAGTAAAACACAGGCGCCAGTTGAATAAAATTAATGCACTTCAAGAAATGTGACATCAAGTATTTATCTATTATTTAGTAGATAATCAGTAATTTTGACATCATATTATGGTATATTTTTGGAGACTAACACTAACTCATTTATCGTTCAAACTACTATTCTTCGATTAATCATGGATTCATTTATTTCCACAATAATTTCATAGAACTTATTATAAAGCAGTGAGTTATTTTCAACACAAAATTAATTGAAATTCACTTAAACACAGATTGTTTACATTAGATAATAAACGAAAAAACAAACAAATATGGCGGCGCAGAGCATATGACGATCAACCAATCAGCGCGCGAGATGTGTTCCATCCTATGCCGTTTCACAATTTGACGGTTTAATTTCGATAGATTACAATCTATCGAAAAATGTTCTGTTAAATTGTAATCAGTATGTTTGGTTCACAATTTTTCGATAGTTTACAATCTCGCGAGATAGATTGTAATCTAACGGTATTTATAATCTTACGGTGACATATATAAAATTCTCGTGTCACAGTTTTCGTTCCCATACTCCTCCGAAACGGCTTGACCGATTTTTATGAAATTTTATATGCATATTCAGTAGGTCTGAGAATCGGCTACTATCTATTTTTCATACCCTTGAGAGCGGGCGGAGCCGCGGGCCGAACAGCTAGTAATATATATAATATACATCATCCAAACAATATTTTGTACGCAAAATAGGCGCGCTTGACGTCGAGTTTCGGAAAATAGCCCGATGAACTAACTAACTAACTAACATCCAAACACAAGACACACAAGTACTCATACACGATTATTTGCCTTAGGAGGGATTCTATCCCGCGACCCTGTGCTTCGAAGGCAGAAGTACTACCAACTAGGTCTTATGGGTTGATCACACGTAACGAGTAGAGTGGCGAGACAGCAAATGGTCACTGGGCCGAGAGAGTCGGCCAACCGAGTCGCTGTTCACACGTATTTACAAAAGAGGCGAGACAGTTCAGTTTGATGCTGTTGGTTGTCGTGTACAATGGATCGCAGAAAACCTGATTTTTATTTTATTTTCATTTCTTATTGCAATTAGGGCTGCATTACACTTGACTTTGTTTTTATATACAGGTGACGAAAAATTCCATAAACATTCGTGTATTTTTTAACACTGTATGAATTTAATTGTCGTTTCTAATGTCCATTTCACATTATTCCACATACTACTAGCCATTTTTATTGAAAAAAACTAAAATAACAAAAATAAATAAACACGTGCTGCTCGGTACAAATTGAACGAGTGGCGAGTGGCCAACCGAGTGCCTGTCCACACGTGCCGAGCGGGATAGCGAGTGGCTGCGGGGGCTGAAGAATGAAGCGGGGGGGGGGCACTCGGCCGAGCAAACAAATCATGATTCTAGGCGCTGTCTCGCCACTGTACTCGCCACTCGGCCGAGTGCACTCTCTCGCCACTGTACTCGCTACGTGTGATCCACCCATTAGCGCCGCGCCGTCCTGTCGTGTCACTCGAGTAATGAAGCATTTCACCACACCATATGAGTAAACCACTTGCAAGACAGCATCAATCATTTTGCGCATACTTGGTTGACTCAACTGCATGTCGAAAGCCCTAACGGGTATCAACGTCGGCGTGTGACTTGATTAGCTCATCAGCTGAGAGTCTTAGCTGACCCAAGAACTGGACAGGCATGGTTCTCCTCAAAGATTGCTTATTAGGCCCACATTATACTTACAGCTTGTTTGTCCTGCGATAATATATTTTACGTTTTTTTTTATTCAAAATTTTAAATAATGATTAGTCTTACGATTACAATAATACAATTTTTTATTGCTAGCAGAAACTTTGAGGCATTCGTAGAGAAAACTGATTTAAAGTTCTTTAGTGACTGTTATTGTACAAACTAGAAAGTCTTATTAGAATTTGAATGGTTTCATGTGCTTGCAACGAATGGCAATAACAAGGGAGTTAACCTTCTGTGTTTTAACTATAATATACTCTATAACAAGGTACCAAGTGAGTCACGTCACGCATGATCAGCGCCAATTTACTCATTAAAACATGACAGCGCTCCAGCGCAATGACATCTTCCTCTGTTGAGTTAAGGTTTATTTTTGGACGTGACTTTAGATGAAAATAAAGGCCTAAATTAGTGTTCCGTGACCTTAGTTATGAGGCCTTAAAAGACCTTGTTCTATTTGTTTTTTGTTTACAACTTTAGCATCGTACTATTATTCCCCTTCTCATTCGGGCAAACAATCATCCGGTGTAGATCCCAGCTTAAAATTAGATCAACGCGCAACTTAGGGTTGGTCCAATTCTACTGCAGGTATCGTTAAGATGCAAAACGGATATAGGTTCTCTCAGTTGCAACGTACTAGGCCTATGATCGACTCTAGCTATAACGGTAACGTTGGCCTTTTATATGAGCCATAAGCTTATACCTTTTATATGAGGCATGAAAGTGGCAAATTAATTAAAATGTTGTAGAAAATGCAGTTGAGCCGACGACTGGTGAGGGTCACGGGTGCGACAGCGCATTTGTGGAGACCTCTGTCCAGCAGCCCCCGTAACATGCAGTGCTATGACAAAAGTTTGTCGCACATTTAAAGTTTGAAACCCGCCATATTGAAATATCCTCCAATAGGATAAGAGAATACGCCTGACAAAATTATTTCTGTCACGCGTGGACCGGGCATATTAGAGAGGCAGTTTGGCTGAAATGATGCTGAGATAGTTGTAGTAATTGTAGACCTTAACTTTACTATTCCAGTTCATAACAGGAGTCTGTGAGATCCACGGTACTGCATCAATCGGCTCGCTAGTTTATGGCGTGACGTAATTCCGCCATAAGTAAGTACTAAATTGCTCAGTGCCCGCCACTTAGCAAACTTGCATTGAACCTCCGAGTTGGTGCCTGTGATCTCGAACTTTCCAATTTTTTGCGCTAAGTGCAACAAATTGATTCTCTGTAATTCACTTTTTAAATAGCTGAAGTCCCAAAAATATATAATAATGACATGAGATCCCATTTCATGAGAGTTCTTTTCGTAAATAAACAAGTAGTTAATGATACTGTATAATGCTTATAAATTAAAAGTGTAAACAAGTACTTATAATGATACTGCACAGTAGGTAAAAAAATTAAGTGCCAAGTCAAAATCCAAGTCAATCACAAAGAACATGAAATTCTTTAAATAATGTCCTCATTAAAAATACTATAAATATTCTTCACTAGCAATGGAATATGATACAAAGATACGAGTATTATGGTAATTCTTACAACAAACTCCTATAAAATATTATTCGCAAGGTACCTAGTAGTACTATTTATTCTGTGGCAAGGGTAGGACGTCAGGGGTCAAAGTAAACAAGCCGATCGGGTGCCCAGATGGGACAAAAATAACTCGTCAATGAGGGGTCTGTGAGTTGTGACGCGCTTCCACTCACGCGCAGCCCCGTCTTGCGCACTTAGATAACTTGCTACTGTATTTATTTAGTGATACTGTAAGTAAGCGATCCACGATCCTTAGTAAAGAACCTTCACAATGGGCGAAGGAATATTTGTTGTCCTATAAAAGATACTTCTCGCAGCAATGTACCTGATACGCTTTTGGCCAAAAGAATTGTTTTACATTTGTGTAAAACATTTAAATAACACAAAACAAAGAAAAATGTCAATCAAATAACCCGCCTCGAACCGTTCCCGGCGCAAAGGTGCCCATGACACTAGCAGCATTACTGCGCTGAATCGCGATGGCCAACCTTTGCACCAGGAACCAACCGGAGCGGGAGTCTTGTGTGCATTTGCGTATTTAAATATTTCTATGATAGACCTATATGAGTGATTTATTTATTTCATCACCATCATTTCCACTGCTGGACAAAGGCCTCCCCCAAGGATCTCCACAACGATCGGTCCTGCGCTGCCCGCATCCAGCGGCTTCCCGCGACCCTCACCAGATCGTCGGTCCACCACGTTTATTTTTATGAATATCTAAACTAATATTAAAGGAGAGATTTGATTGTTTGTTTATTTGCATTGAATAGGCGCTGCCTTGATGATATATCTTGGGGAAGGACATTACCTTTTACCGCGGGAAAATTCACAGAAAAGTCTGTTAACGCGGGGCGGTAAGCTGGTTAGTGATAGATAAATAGATTTTAATATTCGTTGCGATCGTGACAAGAGCGAAGCGCTTTTTCTAGCCCTTTAAGCATGGCATAGCCTTAGACAAATTCGTGTTGTTTTTCCCTTAGTTAGGAGTTGAGTGTTGAGTACAGGTTTCCTATTAATCACGAGTGGCGGCGCGTGGACCGGCGCGGCTGCATTCCTCGGCATCGCACGCGCATACCCGGCGACGCCTCTGTATCACCGACTCCAAGAACTATACGGCCATGTATTTACTACAAGCTGTCCGCCCTTGGCTACGCCCGCGTTTTATCTCTACTTTTCCTGCGGTAAAAAATTACCTATGCCACTCTAATAAAACCAACCGAGTTAACAGTTTTTCTCACGGGAGGCGGAGCCGCGGCGAAAAGCCAGTACCCTACCACATTTTTTTTATTTATACTCTAAGGCTATACATAAATAAATATCTGCTGTCACGTTAGTTTTAGTTCGTTGCTTTGTTAATTTTCGCTTTTCGATTTAAAAACATTCATAACGCTGATAATTCATAACTATTATTACCTATATTGTTATACTTGTTTGTAATATTTAGCCTTCGCTGGATTGTCCCATATTTATTTCAAGGTAGAATATTCATTATGTTCAATTCATATTGTGCTATAATGACTGTGATTCATGCCATGAAATACAAAACAGGAAAATATAAATTGATCGTCGTACCTACCTAGTAGGTAAGTACAGTACCTACTTACTAAATTAATAAATTAACAATAAATAATGAGTGAATAATATTTATTAAATACTATTTAGTTATGAATAAGTAGGTACTCAAAATTAGGAGAATAGGATAACTACCGCGGCACGCTCGCTCCGCTCTGTTATTGACATCAGTCTAACCTTTCTAACCTAACCAACCGATTTGATTCTGGGTAGATTTGTTTTTTTAGCGGGGGGCTGGGCCCCCCGAGCCCCCCTGTGCTGGGAGGCTGCGCCCCCCCGTCCCCCCGCTTCGCTTAACGCCCTGACTACTATTATCAAAGCCAGTGACCTTCGTGTTACCAGTAGCCCTCTCTGTATTTCCAGTCGCTCACTTGGTAATTTAGTCGCTCACTTGGTAATTTTAATATCTGAAATGGATTATTCACAATGCACTTTTTGTAAGCTCGTTCTGGATTTTATTATTAATCAATATTCGTCGTTAGTTTAGTTAATTTTTCGCTTACTCAAATTCATGCCGCTCAAGTTATTAAAACAGTATGTCATCATCAGTCGCAAAGTTGTTTTTTTATTCGCTCGTTTTATAATTCCCCCTTAATAAATAACTTCATTTGACGTCGAAAAGTGATTTGTAAAATCATACTTCGAATTATAAACCTTTTGACTTTTTGACTTTGACTGTAACCTTGTAATATTCTGTGGTCACCCAACGCATGGTTTATTTGGAGCAGGCTATAACATCAAGACTAAGTGTTATATAACGCCATGGCCGCCTGTGTCACCGATCCGATCGCCCCATATCACTCGCGCGCGTATCGTGTTTCGGAATGTCGATGCGTGCGCGCTGCATTGGAGCAGCAATGTTGCTTTTATTTTTTACCAGCTTCCCGCCGCGGCTCCGCCCGCGTTAACAGTTTTTCCCGTGGAAATTAGGCATTTTCCCAGGGTAAAAGGTAGCCTATGTTACTCAGGGTGAATGTAGCTTTCTAATGGTGAAAGAATTTTTGAAATCGGTTCTGTAGTTTTTGAGTTTATTCATTAGAAACATACACAACAATTAATAATATTAGTATGATAGCGACCATGGTCTAAGTAAACAAGGTCTTGCATTCGGATCACGTGACTGACACAAGCCTATGTCATCATGCGCTGTTAATCCTTGTCTATTAACACGTATTCAACAAGGATGAACAGCGCATGATGACGTGGGCTTGTGTCAGTCACGTGGTCCGAATACAAGACCTTGTTTTCTTAGACCATAGTAGCAACCGGCTCCGTGGCTCCTCTTTAGTTTTTATATTGTCAAGTAGTAATAGATTTCCCGTGGTAAAAATCCTTTGTCCTTTCCGGTAATGTTATCTATCCTCCTGTCAAACGAGACTATTTTTACCGCCAGAAAAATGTTTATCCCACTTGTAAATTAACACAAACGAAGACCATAATATGTAAATGTAACTACATTTATATTTGTATACTGTACATTCCCACCTGTAATATATGCAGGGTAAAACCTAATTTAAAAGGCGCACCGTAAAGGCAAGCGTAGGCGTCGCGTCGTCGCTTTGGTGCAGCTTAGATCCCATTTCTGATAACAAATCGAATTAGGTTTTGTTGTAGAGTTTATGACTACTACAACCCTATTGTACTACAACTCCTTTACAAGACATTGTGAACCTGTACATTTTCATAAAAGGAGATAACGTTTTGCACCCCGTAAAAATGGTCCAATTTGCAAGTATTGTATAGAATTAAATACTAGGTTTGTACGCTATTTACAATTGAATTTTACATATTTTTAATAATTACCCTGATTTTTTTTCTTTTTCTATCAACCACAAAAACGTTATTCAAAAATAATTTAATTTAAATAACAAAGTGGCACCTTCGTTTTATGTTGATGAAAGGTAACATTTAAGGGTTACTTTTGTTGATCGTAAACTTTTTAATGAGTACTATACAGTGATGGGTGACGTCAATTTTATGGTGAATTGCAGTGTGTCTGAGTTTTATGGGCACCGAACGGCAGTGTTTTGTACAATGCTACAACATAATAATATGTGTTACTATTGTAAGACCTTCTAGAGGTACTTGTATTCTTGCAAATAAAAAATTCTTTATCTTTCTTTTGCTTGCTTGTTAGCTTGAATATCATCACTTTTAGACTTAAATTTAATTCATTTTTCTTTCAAAATTGACCGAAAAGGACTGGGAATTACAATGATAATTTTGATTACTATAATATTTTAAAAAATAACGCAATCTAGTTTATTCACAATTTAATTTCAAAATGGTTTATAAAACCGTTGTTTGGTTAACCTAGTTTACCTTACCTTGTTCATTGGCCCCAGACTCGGCTCTAATAACTTTTTCACTTTTTTCATCATAAATGTATTTATTTTCTGTAATATTTTTACTGGATGTCACATCTAGTCAGCTTCATCAGCAAATTTCGTTGGGAATATTCCTGGGAACGTAAATTTCCCGGGAATGGTGGGAATTTTCCCGGGAACAGCACATCTATAAATATGCCTCACGCATGTCAATTTGAGCACCGTTCTCCGTTCGAAAATCGATGTGCGTAGATCCTGAGCCAATCAATCAGCCACAGTTGGCCGGACGCCATTATTGTTTAGTGCAGAGGTACTTACTAAGTTACATTCACATAAGTATACGCTTAAACCTAAAGCGGTTAGCAGACCTTTAATTGTTTTATTCACAAACGTTGCATATTTATTAAGGTTGAACATTGATCTGTTCGTGTAATTAATTAATTAATTTATTGAATTGGAAAAGCTCACCGTAGTACTTCCCATAAACTTAAATAAAGAAATTAAGCGACGTCTATGAATAAGGCGGTTACTGTTAAAACAGCCGTACAGTACTTTAGCTGAAGCGTCTGATAGCACAAACTTTCATACCTACTCAAAAGTTCAAAAAACAGATCTTAAAAAACTCACGTGCAATTTGGGGTTGAAGAAAATCTCACGACACCTTACTTTGGAGGGGTTAGAAATTCTCAAAAATGCCTTAATATATGTATATTAATGGACGCCTCCTTAAAGTCCGAACCGACGGAGGCAGGAGATGCGTGAACGCTATTCAATATCCGAGTTTACTCAACCTCTTGTAATACAGGTTGCGCCCTTTTTCTTTGCAGAGGCTGCATGTAAACTCGGATATATTCCTGCTGCTGCTGCCCACCCTTTCTTGCGTCTGTGGAATTTCGAAAAGGGGGCACATTTCATCTCTATTATTTTAATATGTGGTGGAAATGGTGGAATCGCATCTTTATTTGGACAATGAACTTTTCGTTGGAAGGAATTCTAAGCAAACCACAATACCTACATGCGGTAGATGATAACAGTTTTCATAGAGCGATAAAAGTGCCAATTAATAGTTTACGAAGTAGTAAATGTAATTCAATAAGGTAATTTATATAAAACTGGGCAATACAAAAACAGCGTATAGGAAATACCAAATTTATATTAATTATTAAATACTAAGCCGCGTCTCAAGGCTGCGCACGGTTACAAATTTATTTGCGCTTCTTGTACTCTTCTTATAATACATTGTTGTCGTAGAGCGGCAGCAAATACAACTTTGCAATACAAAGGTATTTTTGTCGCTTCGATTATCTAATTTACATTCGCACCGTTTGGAATGGGTGCGCTCTTGGCTGCAAGTAAACTTAGTAATCGTGCACATCCTTACTTGAGACGCGGCTTAGCTAGGTAGATATAATATATAAGTTGGAAATATTAAATTATAAAAGGAGTTCTATACTATTATTGGCATCTACGGATAAGTATCGATGAGCATAAAGTGTGTATTCAAAACGATACTATTTATTAACCTGTAAAAGTACTAAGTAGTCAGTGAGCAAAAAGTGGCACAATCCAAGTTCAAGCTCCTTCGTGTGTAGACGAGACGAGAAGTGACGTCATAGCGCGTGCCGCATGCCGCTCTCATTTGAATCTTACAAGCTGCAAAAACCACGTTCCGGGTCAGCTCTGCTGTTGTTGCGCTGGAACGCTTACGAAATATTTGCTATCAGCGCACTATAGCTCGTGGTGACTTCACCAATTGTGAATTTATGACGATTCCAAGAACATAATAAAAGTTAACAGCTCATCTCGAGCCCCACCGAGGGGCGCGAAAGAGTCAGTGAAATCGCTAGGGTCGGCCAGGGTGGATCTAATCCGAAAGCATTAACCCGGTCGACCACGTCTAGCCAGCTTGAACTGCAAGTTTTTATTGGAATAATCCCGGGAAAGGAATATTCCTGAGAATCGCACATCACTATGTATTTCGGACAGTTTATTTCCTGCACGGTGTAAGATAATTTATTTTGCAGCCAGTCAACATCCATATTACTTAAATTTTTGTTTTTTAACAACGTAACATAATTGGGCAATAAAATTGAGACAAATAAGCAATATTTAATAAGTATATTTCCTTTTTTCCATAATCATAAAGCTATAATAATTATTTTATTATTTTTCTTTTATTATAAGTATTTTTCTTTTGTGTGTTTCATGTTCCTTGCATAGTATTAAGGATGTTTCTGTTTCTGTGCATTGTAATAAATAAATAAATAAAATCAATAATAATTTACCTAAATTCATGTATTTGAACAAATAGCCCTACGTTTGAACAAAATAACACAGTCAGATCAATTATGTATGTGCGATTTTGTATATCAATGTGAATAGACCAGACGTGAATACAAAAAATGTCTGTATACATACATACCGCGAAGGTCGCGATTAATTCACGCTGAGTCACCTTAGGAAGTTGAGAACAATTAAACCATTGGGAATTGCTTGAACAACGCTATATTTTAATCTAGGTCGTAAGTCGTAATAGCCACCATGGCTTAGATTGCTTAGCTTAGCTAAGTGAAAAACCTTTAGTTCGAAACCTGCTTAACACCAACATTCAACGTGCAAAAAAAAACAATTAATCGCCAAAATGTATGTTGTATACGTATCAGATGAGTACGTCTGTTTGATTTGCGATTGGTTGGAAATGTAATTATAATAAGTCTTTTAAATTTATGAAATAGTTGACATTAAACTGTCAGTATATTTAACAAAAAATATTTTTTCTTTCTCAAGTGAGCGCAAATATCTTACTTACGAAAAAAGTCATATCTATTTTAAATAGTATACAAACAAGAATTTTAGTTCTTGCAAACTTGCAAAAGGGATGTTGTGAAATAGTTAAGTATTTAGTGTTTTCAAACGTTTGCTTGCTCAATTTATTTAATTAGATGTTCGCTTGCGAAGTTGTATAATTTGCATACAGAAACATGCGATGGTATAACTCTTGATGTGCTTATATTTATCTATATGTAGATATAACGAGCTGAAGGCAGGGGGAGCTTTGATATGACTTAGACATATATTATGTGTATTCAAATATACTTATAACTAGCTTTCCGTCGCGACTTTAATCGTTTTAACAGTTTTTCACGTGGGAATAGGGAATTTTCCCGCAGTAAAAGTTAGCCTATGTCCTCCCTCAAAAACTATTCTGTCTTTGTATTGTATCAAGTTTCATTAAGATCGGTTTAGTGGTTTTGACGTGAAAGTATAACAGATAGACAGACATAGTTACTTTCGCATTTTGTTATTAGTAGGATAATAAATAATGTAAAAATATTTACTTTTTTAGTAATTTTTTAAATTATATGTATTATATTTTTTTTTTATAAAAGTACTAAACCGGTTTAAAAAAATGTTTCAACGATAGACTTTGATAATAGCAAAGTAGTGCTGAACTGAACCACTCACCTAAGTCCTAAGGTCAGTGAGTAAAACGGTATTTCCCGTGCCCCTCGGTAATCAACTTAGCACATTCTGCTCGTTAAGCTTACTCGGTAGAGTAAACATACACGTCAGCCTAAACTGCGAATCTAGATGGCGCCTAGCTCCTCGCCAGAGATTATATTAACAATACAGAGAAAGAGAGAGAGAGAGAGATACACAAGTAATTGCTATAATTCTGTTTTTTTTTACTTTTTTATCAGTTCGAGTGACACCATTATATTTTTAATTTCACATGATTTCACAAGCTTTTTAGGCGTAGCGTAACAGACAGACTTTTGCAATTATGAATTATTTTCTCAATTACATACAAATAAATCGAAAAGGCGACATTTGTTAATATAGCAATTTTTATCAGGCTATCCTTGGATTAAACTTCGCATTAAAAAAAACTAACAATTTGGATGGAGAAACTCTACCCTAAAAATTGTAGGTAACTTAATGAGCTGTAGCTTAATCATTTAGGGCGACAACGTCCCATTACCGTTGTAAGTCGAAGTTCCATGGTAAAGGTTTAGTCGCAGGTTAGGTTATCGTCGGAGCGGCGCCCACTAATTACCTAGTCTAGACTTGACGGCTTGATTTAAGATATTTTTTCGAATTTGCTTTATAGAAAAAACTAAAAAATAGAAATTCCTCAGTAATTTTTCTCTGTATTTCTGTGCAACTAGTTTCAGTCCCGCAACTCCGCCCGCGTTAGTTTTTCCCGTGGGAATGAGGATTTTTTTTGTTGTAAAAGGTAGCTTATGTCCTTCTCCAAGGTCTATTCTATTTTTGTACTAAGTTTCATTAAAATCGATTCAGTGTTTTCTAGCCTGCTCAATAGAAATAAACAATCAAATATTTGCTCTTTTTTTTTTTTTTTTGGTATAGTAAATAGAATTTTTCAGTCATTAGTCAAATACAGTAATAAACGATAGTTTCAAAATGTTGTTCCCAATTTAAAAATAAGGCAGAATTATAACAAGCCAGTTAAAAAACTCAGCGTCTGCGAACTGTAATTATAGTGTTGGACGGAATGTGGTCAGGCAGGTTGCGATTTATAACCTCCCTATATTAAACACCTGGCCGTTTTCCACCTGTGCAGAAACCTCCATGAGGTTTACTTGAAGTTACACAGACTTACTTTTCTAATTATGATTACAGTTGTGAAAATCAGCACCACTAATATCGTCGTGTAGTGTTGTAAAATGGAAATCCCTTTAGTTAGAGAGATTCTAAAAACATATTTTGCTCTTTGTTGGTGTGTGATGATGACGTAGGCATGTTTCAGCAATTCGAGAATGATCCATAATCACAGTCCATAATAGTATCACAAGGAGCAGTGAGGAGGAGTGTTTTGTACCATAGGAAAATACAGTCATTATACAACACACTAAGATAACATTAAATTTATAAAAATAAGAAATCCGCCACAAAACCGTTACTTGATCCTTTCAACAACTAGAAACGAGCTCATAATCTTCAAATGGCTGAAGATATTGTCCTGGATCATAGCTAAGAACAGTAGATTGTGACAACTTGCAAACAAAAAAAAACTGGATCAAAATCGGCGCATCCGTTTAAGAGCTACGATGCCACAGACAGATAGATAGACAGACACACACGTCAAACTTTTCGTCGGGGGTTGAAAATCGAGTCCATTGCTTATCAAAAAAACAAACTCACTTTCGAATTGTATAATATTAGTATGGATTGGCAGGGGGCATCTCGGTCGGCGGCCCTCCCTATACTTACTTACTAGCCTTCCGCCCGCGTAAACAGTTTTTCCCGTGGGAATGAGGTATTTTTCCGCGGTAAAAAATAACCTATATGTCACTCTCCATCCTTTTAACTAACTCTATGCCGAAAATCAAGTCAATTGGTTGCTTAGTTAGGGCGTGAAGGAAGGACAAACAAACAAACAAACACTTTCGCATTTATAATGTAAGTATAGATTATTCAGCCAGTCATCCATATTAAATGTCCCTCACACCTTAATCGGAGTAATTAATGTAAACAAACAGAATACACCTGCAGTATTCCAGCTGTCATGTCCCTTGGAATCTCCACTCGGTTGTGAATGTTATTGCCTTGTTATTGCGACCTTCGCGCGCTCTAGGCCGTCACGCTACGCGTACGCATATAATGTTATTATAAGTAATTATTAAAGCATTTTCGGATTTTATTAATGTTAGCTTCGCGTATTTTTTATGACTTACGGTCTTCCTTTCCACCTTTCATGTAAGGTATTTAGATCTAAATGTGTGTAAGTTCCATGTGACATTTTTAAAAGGCGGATTGTAAATGTATTCATTTAATGAGTAACTATTATTAATAACTCTTGCCTTGTCGTTAACTGCTCTTATAACTTCTATTCTATATATGTCTCCACCGAGGGGCTCTAGCCTACCCTGAAATCGAAGTCTCATGCCTTCTACTTAATATCTTATCTGTTGTATTCTAATAAATACAGTGATACGAAGTGGGCAACACTGAGTTGTCACTCTAGCGAGGGCGATGTTGAGTTTCCCGCTTCTTAACCGGCGTTTACCGAAATTCAATGTTTTATTCAGAACCCACCAATAGAGATAATTAATATTGGTGAATAGTGGATCTCAAAATATCTAAGAAATTGATTTTAGATTACAAGGAAAAATCTTTGTAACTTTCCATGACAGAATAGCTCAATAATTAGAACAGCGAAGTTAATGCTTACTATTTGTTATTATATCGGCCGCAAACCGTGAAATGCTTACCTGCGCACGAGTGGATCCGAATGAAAACATCGAACGTGCGCGTTTGAAATTGTTATATGATTGTGTTTCTTGCTTTAAATGCATGTTTATAAAATAAATTTTAATTAATGTAATATTTATTCAGAATTTACTGCGCAGTTTCCTCAGTATTGCCTCATATGAAATTATAACTATGATTAATTGTATTGCCGTCTGATGTTGTTGTTTTATGTCAATTCCCATAATAAAATAAATTATTTTCAAATTTTCAGGTAATCGGCCTAAAAGCCGCACACACATTCAAATTTTACCTGCATTTCACTATCACTACATAGTATAAAACAAATTCGCTTTCTCTGTCCATAAGTCCATTATGTCCCTATGTATGCTTAAATCTTTAAAACTACGCAACGGATTTTGATGCGGTTTTTTTAAATAGATAGAGTGATTCAAGAGGAAGGTTTACATGTATAATACATGCATAATATACTTAAGGATAACCCACAATAACCATTTTCCCGTGCGAAGCCAGGGCGGGTCTCTAGTTATATATAATAAAAAAAAAATAATGTACATCTTATGCTGGGACATTTCACGGCTTTGCTCATTTTAAGGCACACACATAATGTATCAAATGTATTTATTATACGACGCTAAACGTGACCTTATGGCATCATCGAATACATCTTCATGAAATGTCTGTCTAGATTGGAGAATATGATTACGTTCTCGTATCGATGTTGCGAGTGTTCAATGAGGTACTGGTAATACAAGTATAGATAACCGAGCGGTCGTTGACACCCGAAATGGTGAATCATGCGCAGCCACTCAGGGGGTTGCCAGACTTAGATATAACACCACAAGTGGCTGAAATTATACGACCTTTTTCTCGTCTGAACTAACGAAAAATTCATAAAAGACCTTATTTTGAAATAAGTCTCTACCGGTTATCCTCTTTTTGTGTTGTCTGTACCACTCATTCGTTTTGTGCAATAAGGCATACTTTAAAAAAAAATATCAATATAATTACGTAGTTTTATTTAAAATCCCCCTTTGTTTGTGTTACTTACTATCAAAACATTATTTAATCTTGTAACAAAATCAAGCTGAAATGTTGCAGAGATAGTTACAATCGTCTGTAATCTTATCAATATTGTTTTTTTTTACTATCTAATCCAAAGTATTTGAATAGAATATACTTTCAAGATATCTGGGGAGTATTATATGTATCAGTTTATTGTTACACATATAATATTATAATAACAAGAAACACAGAACGCAACAATACGTAAACGTGTACCGGTCAGCCATATTATAAGGAGGTATAGTACAATTTTGTACCAGGCAACTTAATCAATATTTTGTATTACAGAACGAGATTTGAAGACTCGTTTAGGAATCCATCTGGCAATACGGAGATGGTTGTGTCTGGCAACCAACTTAAGTTCACAAAAGTCTACGAATACACACGTGGGTGGTCGCATATTTGGACAAAGATGTGTTTGGTTAAGTCAGTGTCATTCTCACAGAGTCAGACTGGTCCTGGTCAGCCTTATTGTTTTTCTTTTAGTAAAGTAGAGATATCTGGTCCCATATTTCTATGAGTAAGATGTTTTGATATCTTGTTAAATTTTAGATGTTGAAATACATAATACTTATTTAAGTTTTTTTAAACTTCTGATATTTAATTTAAATTACGTTTGTAAAACTAAATATGTAGATCGTTCCATTTAATAAAGTCCATTCAATTATTTCTGGTCCTTTTCGTTTTATAACGCGACTTAAAAACCTTGAAGCGTTTGTAAATAAGGGTCAATATACAGATAAGTAAGTGCAAATAAATATTTGCTGAAACACTTAACACGTTGTAACCGACCGCGACTGCCTTCCATTCACAAACATTTTTCCCGTTACTAGAAAGAAACCATTCACATTTACACTCGACAAACAAAACGACAGCAACTCCCGAACACAGAAGCCTGTAATATTTATTGTGTACACGATAACCTACTTCCCTAAATGCTCACCCCGATTCTGACGTCCATGCTTAACGGGCTAAGCTAAGTCGCCATCCGTTGAAGAAAAATTTGTGTAAGAAACAAAATATATAATCTCTATTTACTTACAGATATACTTGCGATTTTCAAAGTCAAACTAAAATTTATTTGTATATCAGGGCTTTTTTTTAAAACAGTTGATGTAGAAGTTTTGCTTAATCCAAGGCCGGCTTTCATCTGAATGTAGAGTTTTTGGCGCATGTTACAAAACTTATTGTTAAAGTTTTTCCTGTGTTTCATACTACCTGGGTTGAAGTGTCATAGTTACTGAGCCACCCGGCGGCGTTTTAGGATTTTCATAAATTAACGGGTGGGTCCCAAATAAATAAATGTGGGTTGAGTGTGGATTTAATAAGTACATGCATGGGGTAAAGTTAAGTTAAGCAGGACTGTTGCAATAATGTGGAATAATTAAAAAACGCGCTGAATAATCGCTTAATTTGGAAAAAAGAGCGTTTAGGTTTATATCAGAATCGAGGTTTGAGAGCAGTGCAAAAACACGCGTCATCCTACCCGCATTTCGTTCGGAGGGGAAACAGGAAGGAACTTCGTGACTACTAATATAACAGCTATAGTAAAGTTGTATAGTTCACGTTATGGGAAAAAAACTGTGACTTTTTATGGTAAGCGCACATCTGTGCCGCTTTATAATGTCAAGGAATATGTCTTTGGGAAAGTTCATGTGGGGAACGCCGAGAAATCAAATATATCCACCCTTTGTTTCGTTAACAGTGACTTGGGATTGTCATTGTCGCCATCATGAAAGAAGAAAAAATTATGGGCGTGGAATTTTTTTTTTCCTTCATGGTCGCCATATATTACCAATATTTACGTCAATGGCAAAATTAATGGATGTAATAATCTCTCCAGTGATCTAACTAACGGAAGAAAACGATTAATTTTTGCATTAATTACGTAATAAACATTGTTGTTCACACATACATCTTTTCTGGGAACCTTTGAAAATAGTTTCAAATTAAATTTTTATTTTAACAATAAATCTTTACACTTTAAATTTATTCCTAGATTACATATCCAAATAACTGTAAAATCCTTCAATTTGTACCAACAATATTATTGTATTTTATACAAATACATGTAAGATCTGACTTTCATTGTCGCAATAGCGGATACGATACGATATCTGCTTGCATTATGATATTATTGCACAATTTCACATAACCACAAATAAATGTGCTTACATTGTATACGAAAGGCAGTGAACTTACACAAAATAAATTTAATTAACAGTCTGAAAGTATATTCTATTATATGTATGTATTTGGTTATGACTGGGTTGATTCGTTGATTCGTCGTGGAGATCTTTGTGGGAAGCCTTGTCCAGCAGTCGACGTCTTTCGGCTGAAATGATGATGAGATTGATAGGCTATTAGATGTACACCTTTTTTCCGACGGCTTCTGAAGAGGCACAATCTAATTTTCTAAATTAAGACGGCGCTGAGCTATGAAAATAAAAACATCTAGGTATCAGACATAGAGCAAACCAGACTCTTTTAATAATCAAAAATGTTTCCGTAAAGACAAAAGGAGGTGCAACAAAAACAACGAGTTCCTTCATTATGGATGCAAGTGCGCATGCCCTGTACAAATCACACGGACAAAAGCAGTAAGGCAAAGGGAGCAAAAGAGAGGCGGCGGCTGGGCACCATATGTGATGACGTCACACTCAGCTGGCGGGATACACACCGCCATGTCTGACGCTCTTGTTCAATGAAAGTGGAATTGGTATATCCAGCTTAAGAGAGTGTCGGTGGCCAAGTGGCTAGGGCCGTTGACTTCCATTTGCAAGTTCACGGGTTCAAGCCTCGGCACGAACCAATGTGTTTTCGATTTTCGAATTCAAATGCGCATTTATTCGACGCTCTCAGGGCCGAAACACATAACCGCGTTGCGGCGCCGCAACGCTGGAATCGGCGGCCGCGGCAATCAACTCTCTTGAGAATAAGGTTGAGAGTTGATTGGCGCCGCAACGCGGTTATGTGTTTCGGCCCTTACGGTGAAGGAAAACATCGTGACGAAAACTGCACACACCTTAGTAGTAATTCAAATGTTTTGTCTGAAGTTGACCAACCCGCACTTGGCCATCGTGGACGACTAAGGCCAGTTCACCCTTATTTCAGGGCAGGCTCGAGCCCCTCAGTGGGCACATATATTACGCTGTTAACGGCAGTATCCTGCTGAGATACAAACAAACAAACTGGCTAATCGTGTAGGTTTTGAGGTTCACCTTCCTTATAAACCCTGGTGTCAGAATTATTAAGCCGCCTAAAGGCTTGAGCAGACCGTAAGCTGAGACGTCCACGTACCACTGAGTTGTAATGTATGGAACTGTATGAGACAGGACACATCGACATGACTTCTATCCTATCGTTATAGGATAGGATACGACCGTATGTCATATCAAGAACAATAAGGCACCGGGTGATAACGGAATAACTGCTGAGCTTCTGAAGGCAGGTGGTACACCGGTCTTGAAAGCCATTCAGAAACTGTTCAATTCCGTCAGTTTAACAAGCCTTTCAATCGCGGCTCAATCGAATCGTCTGAAAACTTCAAATATTGTTCACATTTCACGAGCACTCTTCAACAAAATTGGATATAAAGTCTGGCGCAGACATCCCCCCCCGTCCGATTTTGTATATAGCTACCTAGTACTATTCTTTATTCTGTGGTATAGCTGTGTGTTCGTTAGTCCTTTTAAACAGTCACTTAACTACACCCCTCTACATTTTACATTAAGTAATACTTTCTTAAGAACCAAAAGTAAAATAAAGTAATGACTACGTACAAAGGTAAATTAATACGTGCACACTCAACAAAATCAAATAAAACTTACTGATAGATAAATAAATCGACCACTTTTTGAGCATCCTAATAAATAATATTATAGACGCGAAAGTTTGTGAGGATGGATGGATGTTTGTTACTCTTTCACGCAAAAACTACTGAACGGATTTTAATGAAACTTTTCTATAATATAGCTTATACATCAGTATAACACATAGGCTACCTTTTACTGCGAGAAAACCTATTAAAGCGGGCGGAGCCGTGGTGCGGAAAGTTAGTAGGTACTCCATAATCCAAATTAATAACAACTGGTACATCTTTAATCTTTACCTAAGTAACATAAATAGCTTATAAAAGTATTCGTCTCATCAAATAACGTAATCATTAAATTTTGTCAAAACATCTAATAAGCCCTGTCGTTTATTTTTGACAAATTAACCGCTTCTTGCCTAAATCTCTTGATCGTTAGCCTACTTTTACCTTCTATCTAAACTTATTATTACGCTACATAAACAGATTTCCCTTTATGTAACGTCAACGTAAACAATATCCCAAATTGCTATGACAAAATAAAATGAACTTACTTAAGTTCGTTCAAATTGTTCTAGTTAAAAGTTGGTTCAGGCCAGTACTCGCACGAGTTGAAATAAAATAGTTTATTTTAATATTACACTACTGCATCACTTATTTAAGTCACATTACATTTAGTGGTGGTTATGCCTGCGAGTCTCATTCATACGTAAGTGTAACAGCTGAAAAAAAATTAACAGTTAATTTAAAAATCTATCTACTCATTTTCATAAAATAAAAATAGCAGTGCCGTCTGTATTAGGATGACCACAAATAATTACAAGTTTGTATAAATATCGGCTAACAACTAGCAACTAGACATGCGCAAAACAGTACGTTTTAATGCCATATCACATTACTCATTACTTTCGAAAAGGTGATATCACCCCGTACCATTACACATCACCCTAAACATTACCCGAAATGTTGAATGATTTTTTGTTATTTAGTACGAAGAAATGGTCTGTAGTATTCCGTACCGTCAGCACATATTACTTTATCATAACATTAACTGCGCGCGACAGCATTACTTGAGTTGGATAGCACACAAAAAAAGTGTTTTTATTTTTCACTAACTGACCCGAAAGAAGTTGATTTTCTTCCATAATAGCTAATGTGTGATGTGTACGTGTACTGGTTACAATACTCGCGTAATGTGTGATATTACATTACCTTTTAGGGTGATATTACTTTTGTGATATCATACGCATTACCTACACATCTCTACTAGCAAGCGAGGGAAAATAATACATTTTACTATGTACTTTCGTGCGCGCGCAATTGTACCCCGTGACATCTTGTTCAGGTTGTTCGCCGCTAACTTGAACCATTGTTGGTAACAACGAAAATTAAACAGAAGTAAACACAGAACAGAACGAGCAATATGAGTGACTCCACATGAAGAGTAGTGGTAGAGTTACTAGAAGAATTGTATTACTTGACTGGCGTAATGTCAACATGCGGTCGGTCATTGTGCTACACGGCCGACAGCGTGACGGTTGCGCTTTTGGCAAATGATGACATTCACCGACTGGGAGTGGGACATTTTGCAACTGCGTATCATATACATTTACTGCTGTATCTACAGGGAGATTTTTACTATATTTAGAAGTAAGTACGAAAAGACATACCAATAGGACTTTCTCATCTCCTTATCATAATCGTACCTATTATACTAGTCATACTAATATTATAAAGATGAAAGATTTGTATTTTTGTGTGTGTGTGTGTATGTTTGTTATAAATAAACTCAAAAACTACTGAACTGATTTTAAAAAATCTTTCTCCATTAGATAGCTACGAGTACATTCACCCTAAGTAACATAGGCTGCCTTTTACCGCGGGAAAATGCCTCATTCCCTCTTTTGTAAATTAAATCGAACACCTAAACGGATTTGCATGATATTTGGTGAAAGCGGAACGAGAAGTTAGAAGATGGATAATATCTCATCCTGTAACATAGGTAACTACACTTAGGTAGTCAGTCATGGTATAGTTTCTATGCTTTATAATGGTGATTATGTTGGAAAGTGTATATTGCACGATTCAGTTTTGTAACCAGGCTTGATACGCCACTTTCGCTTCGAGTCTTTTGTGTATGTACTAGATTTATTATTATATAGATAGATGATATGTATTTTATGCCTGTTCTTATAACAAAATAAATAACAATAATGTTATATAACAAATACGGATAAAAGTAGGGATCCTCCACTTTTAAATCATACAAACTACTACTAAACTAGATTATTTTTATTTTTACATGGATTTATTAGTGGTATGTAAATTGAAACCTAGCTTTTTATCATTTTTCGAACTGCACATTATGACTTTGTTTTAGGTAGTAGTCTTTTAATATCTTTATTACTTTGTAGCTCAAATCGAAATAAACAGATTAAGTATTTTTTAATTTAAAATATTTTTTTAATGCACTTAAAACGTTGATATGATTTGAAACGTTGATATTATGTTAAAAATGGTTCACAATCACGTATTGTCCTACTGGCCTGGCTTAGTTGTCAAATTGCAAACTGCAGTGGGTCTAGATTGAACGTAAGCAGGAAACGGCTGGGTTAGGCTCAGCTCATTCCAATATAGATCCACGTGATGTGCTGCCGGACTAACATGAGGTTTCACGTGTGACAAAACATAGTTTTGTCGTGCGTAATACGCGACATAGTCTTATCCTATTTGTAAATTTCAATATGGCGGGTAAAAGACAGTTTAAAAAAAACGTAGATATATGGGGTTCGATCGCGGTCCAAGAAAACAAGGTCTTGCAATTAGACCACGTGACTGAGACCTTGTTTTCTTGGACCATGGGTTCGATTGCCAGCTAGCAAGATACTGTACTTCTCAACCGATTCACGTGAAATTTTGTAAGCGAGTAGGTTCGAATTTTAAATGAAAATCAAATCAAATAATGTAAAACACGTTTTTTTTCCTAATTGGGTGAACAAAGTTTTAGCAAGCTCACAGAGTGCCCATACTAAAACCACACAAAATAAAAATAAGGTTTTTTTCTTAAATGACTTACGTGGTCACACGGAGCTACTAGCTTGTAAAAATATGCCAAATTTATTTAAATTCGCAAGCAAACTAAGCATCTTTAAACAAAGACCACTTCGTGTTCGCAGTCCTTATCTATTTCTCTTCTATTTCTATTACTATTCAAAGCATGACGCAATAGTGTATTAATAGTCAGTTACTCTGATCGAAGCCCTTTAATGAGGCGCTTTGATTGCAAACTGACGTCTAGAGACTTGAGATAATGAGGGTCTAAGGGTATTTAATAACTAACTGTCTGCCCGCTGCTACGCACGCTTTGTTTTTCGGCTTTTCCGTTCAGTTTCCCGTATGGATGAGATATTTTCCCGCGGTAAAAACTATCTAATATGTTGACCGAGAATATAAGGTTTTTTTTGTTTGCAAGGTGTCACAATGGAGTGTTCTTTGTTATGTTATTATGATCCAAGAAAATATTTTCAGCCATTTGAAAATTATAACTTTCTAGTTTTTGAAAGTATCAAGTATCAATTTTGTGGCGGGAGTTTTATATTTTTTAACTTAATTTTTTTTTATTTGTGTTAAATTGATAATATTTCATGTATTCATTTTAAGCTGTCAAATAAATATACCTCGCTTATCACTACATAGTATAAAATAAAGTCGCTTTCTCTGTCCCTATGTCCCTATGTCCCTCCCTTTGTACGCTTAAATCTTTAAAACTACGCAACGGATTTTGATGCGGTTTTTTTTAATAGATAGAGTGATTCAAGAGGAAGGTTTATATGTATAATACATGCATAATATACTGAAGGATAACCCACAATAACCATTTTCCCGTGCGGAGCCGGGGCGGGTCGCTAGTTACATTTATATAAGCCGTGCCTTATTCAATCACGAGCCACGCCGAACTATTGTGACGTAATGCGTAAGCTAGAACTACTAAACCGGCGACTGAATCAACATTTCAATTCACAATATGTGTTCTGGGAAAAATTCGAGTGTTTATGTCGATACGGTTCGATTCATCGATTATTACCGCGAGGTGCGTAGGAGTTCCGCTCTAGTCTTGATGATTCATCGTTACTGTATCTGGTATAAATAAAAAATGCGTAGTGTAAGTGATGTGATAGACAGATAAATATGTGTTTTTGATTTAAAAAAAATATTGCACCTTATTATAATATTGTAAAAACTAAAGTAACTCTGTCTAATACGAATTGGCGCCTAAACGGCTGAACAGATTACATTAAAATTGTTCGAGTGAAAAGGTCCATTACGATGTAGGATATAGTCCCTTTCGCAAAACGTCCCCTTCGCAAAATCTCCCTTTAATGAAAATGTGAATCAATTATTGTCATATCGACTACGCAATATGCTTGTAAATTTAAAATTGTCGTTTCGTGTATTACGACGACCTAGGTCGTACAGTAGCTAGCACATGCGGCTGGAGACTTAGACCTTGCGAGCGCCGCCGTTATTCCGTAGCAGTAGTAGTGAATTTCTTAGTACGAGTACGCAACCGAGTGTGCTGGTTTGTACATTTACTTACATCAGTTTCTCACGAGGAAGTGATCTGCAATGTCTTGTATTCATCGAGCTGGCTCCAATTTATTTGCGTGAACAGTGACTCAGCTCTTCCTGGTTTTATTTGTCCTTTTCTAGTGTAATCTTTCACTTTACATACGTAAAAGGCTTTAATGGACCTACGCATGGGTCGCAAAAAAAAACAGAAAGCAGTAAGAAACAGAAATTATAAACTAGTCAGTATTTTTTTCTAAGTTGGTACAGATAATTCTGGGATTCGACATTCTACGGTTCGTTAGCAAAATCTTCATTAACTTTTACTTTTCTCAACTAATACGTAGCGTATTAATTTTTCGCTTCTATATCTTATAAAGAGGAAAGATTTGTATTTTTGTATGTTTGTAATGAATAAACTCAAAAACTACTGAACCGATTTTTGAAAAATCTGTCACCATTAGAAAGCTACATTCACCCTGAGTAACATTAGGCTACCTTTTACCGCTGAAAAATGCCTCACTCCCACGGGAAAAACTGTAAACGCGGGCGGAGCCGCGGCAGAAAGCTACTTTAAGATAATTTAACTTCTAATAGTGTTCATTTACACATTTAGTCCTATTTCAGCTGTATAAATCACTACATAGTATAAAATAAAGTCGCTTTCTCCGTCCCTATGTCCCTATGTCCCTTTGTACGCTTAAATCTTTAAAACTACGCAACGGATTTTGATGCGGTTTTTTTTAATAGATAGAGTGATTCAAGAGGAAGGTTTATATGTATAATACATGCATAATATACTGAAGGATAACCCACAATAACCATTTTCCCGTGCGGAGCCGGGGCGGGTCGCTAGTGTTCTATAGTAGCCACCACGAGTGACTCACTGTTCATAAATAAGTGGAGGACTCAGTGAAACTAATTGCGCTTTCGTGAAGGGAGACTGAACTTCAAAGGTTTCCAATTTCCAGTGAACTTCGCGTTAGTTTAACAAAATATACGAAAAAGAAAAAGATTTTGATATGGCTGTTGAGTTCAGCGAATTTGTTCTGGGGTAAATAAAGTACAAAGTATTTATTTTCAACTTAAGGACATTTACATCACTTAGCTATGTTATAATCTCTTGTAGAGTCTTCCTCAGTTGTTGTAGAGTCTTCCGCTCCCCTACAAGTCCGGTGAAGCTTGATTGGCCGTACATATTCGAAGTTCTGAAAAAAATAATTCTTTCGTTCTTATGTCAACGAAATCTTACTATACTATACCCCTTCTAGGATTTTGAAATGAATGATTTATTATTATACTATTGATCAAATATTGACTATGTACAAACAATACAATACAAGTTCATAAGTGCAGTCATATCACGTGTTTTTATACTTTAATATAACTTTTTTCCTAAAGGCATCTTATTCTTGTGTATTACGTATACAGTGTAAGGGACTCAACATTTTACTTACAATCAAATGATACGTCCTGAATGCTTTTGGAAAAAACGTTAATTTAAAGTATAGAAGCACGTGATATGACTGGACTTATGAACGCGACTGTACATAACGAAACTTCATGAACGCGATATTAAACGAATACCCAAACCATATTTATTGTTATTTTTCTTCGTGAATATGACTCACAATCTGAAAAAGTCCCATTATCGCTACGGTTGTTGCACACTCTATCGGTTACGTATTACGGGGACAAACAGCTGAAACAGTCGCATATATATAGTCAGTTTGCGCGATGGAAGTATTGTTTTAAACCCTAATAGATTTAATAAACAGCTATATAGCAGCGCTAAATAGTCTATCTCTCTGTTTGCTTTGTGCAATCGATTGAGAAACGTATTGTTATGTTAGTACGGTAGCTACGTAGCTAGTTGTTTATATGACTAATGGTTATTGTTGCTTTATAACCTCGCCCATGCCGTGATTAGCACCGGGTCTGTTTACTATATTCGCTTATCTAATTAATGATCAATATGCTCGTGGTTGTGAACATTGTAACGTACGGCGATTATTTCATTTGGTGCCGCGAATAGAATATTAATAATTTCATCTTAGACTAAATCGTCTATTGTAATTCTTTAGTTTAAGTCGGTTTAAGGGTTAAGTTAGGAAATTTCATTGTTATTTTGAGACAGTGGAAAATTCGAGAAACAACGCGAGTTATCTCGTATCGAACAGTCATATACAATTAAATTATTATGACATTATTATTTTAATTATTTTTTCCGTCTTATAGCAGTCAGTACAAGTTTCGTGAGTGAGTACCTTATTTACCTCGTTCGAAGCATAGTACCTAATACAAATACCGCTGTAATTAACCGCAGACAAACTTGTTCGAACTACACAGTTCTAGTTGTACACAAATATAAATAAATGCTTTGGATATATAAGGTGGTTACCCTTATACTTATCGGTTTATGTTAATAAATGTGTGAAACTCTTTGTACTTACATTGAACGCATAATATTAACATGCACTTTCGAAGTCCGCCATAACCATACCCTTTGAGGTTGAGTTTCTAGTATTAATTTCCCACTGGTGCAGCAGTATGCACCATATGCATATGAACCGGCTTTCTGATGCGTTCCCAGTAGGAAGGAAGTTGCGGGCGTGCTTTGGTTAGCCGATGTGCTAGTGCAGTTGTGAGAGGGAGATGGGAATATCAAGTTTGGTGGATGGAGTTATTCTTGGTTATTCCTCTCATGTTTTTTTTATTCTAAAGCTTTGGTAATGGGCATGGTGTAAGAAAACAAGGTCTTCCATTCGGACCACGTGACTGACACAAGCCTACGTCATCTTGCGCTGTTCATCCTTGTCGAATACGTGTTAATAGACAAGGATGAACAGCGCAAAATGACGTAGGCTTGTGTCAGTCACGTGGTCCGAATGGAAGACCTTGTTTTCTTAGACCATGGTAATAGGTAATAGTTTGCGATAAGCCCTGTTATGAGTATGTTTGTTTTGTGCAAATCCTACTAATATTATGAACGCGAAAGTTTGTGAGGATGGATGTATGGATGTCTGTTACTCTTTCACGCAAAAACTACTGAATGATTTTAGATGAAACTTTGTAGTAATATAGCTTATACATCAAATTAATACACAGGCTACCTTTTTCCGCGGGAAAGTCCCTCATTTCCACGGGAAAAACTGTTAGTGCGAGTGGAGTCGCGGGGCTGAAACATAGTAGTTTTACACTTTACAATTTATACACCACAAAAAAATACTTACTACAAGGTGCCAATTATAACCCTTTTTACTTATTTTAAAAGCAATGAAACTATAATTTTATGTCACTTGGAGGATATGTTTCATTGTCATCCATTGTGGTATATTTTTTGTTTTGTTATATTATAATACTTCGAGATTGATATAGCTAGTACCTAGTAAAATGATATATTTATAAAGATTTTCATTAAGAAGACTTAATGGACAAGAAAATTAGACATCTTTCGATATTTCGTAAAAACCTTGGCACAGGCTCTGCCTAGCATGCGGTCAGATAGGCGTGTGTGAGTTTTTCACATATCGACGGGGAAGAAGCACAAACTCCTATCTTCCATTTGGGTCTGTGTAAGATATTTGTATGTATGTTATTAGTATTTATTTATAAATAAAAGATGTTTCGACCAGCCATGGATCCACTAAACGCTTGGTCAATCACCGTATCGTCACAGATGAGTCACATCCCGCCGTCAATGTCATTGCAAGGTTCAGGCCGTCCATTGTTTACTGGCTGTCTCTCTTTAATCATATTAATAATAATGACGCATCATCATCAGTTCAGCCTGTAGACGGCCACTGCTGGACAGAGGCCTCCCCCAAAGATCAAAATTCAATATGTTTTATTCGAAATAAGATTACACATCACTTTTCGACGTCAAATTTTAATCAAACCAAGGCTGGCTCTCGTTTCGCACTAATGAAGAATAGACTTTTAAAATTTAAAGAAGCAATGCGATATTAGTTTGAACAGAATTAATAAGCAGGTTCGCGCAATGTGTGCGCTGCTGTGGAGAAGAACCCGCCGAAGAAACTTTATAGGATCGCATCTTTTGTTCTTTCCTCTTTCTCCACAACGATTGTTTTTTTTTTATATTAAATTTATCTTGTGTTGAAAAGGTACGACCAAAGGCTCTATCCCAAAACGATCGGTCCTGTGCTGCCCGCATACAGCGGCTGTCTATATAATAATGAACACATTCGCTTACAAAAAGTACAGAAGCCAGCACGTGCGGCTGGACAATCGCCCTACGTAAAGCGCTCTCAAGGTCGGTGTCCAGTCGCATTCGCTGACTACTGTAAATGTCAGTACTGTAATCGTCATGTTCGTTAGGTCGGTGGTGTACTGATTGTGATTCTCCCAAGTCACACTACATACAAAAAAGTCACGCCTCTTCCATGTGGCTACTTTAATTATTTAGACATGCGTTTTCCAGAAAAATAGATCGCGACTCATAGTAAAAACGGTCAGCCAATGAGAGCGCTGGATTTTTACACCAGGGGTAGGCAGAGATCACTTCTTTCCAATTACCACGTTCCAGGCATACTTCTTTCGCATATTCCACATACATTAGTCTTATAATGCATGCTCGTTGGTTTAGAGACTTCTAACCTGATCTTTCGTCAGAACGTCCCCGATTTCGTAACTTAAATTGAGTCGTTTGTATGGAAACCGAACCGATAACAGTATAAAAAATACACTGTAACAAATAATAAAAAAATATACTGTTATCTATAAGTGCTCGGTTTGTCAACAATGTTAGCCCGGAAATACATAGTTATTTAACTGTATTTTTATCTTTTTTTTTGTTGTCTGGTTATTTATAAATTCTCGTGTGCGGTGAAGGGTGATAATTTAAAGGCCAGAGGGTCACAGACATTGGACTAGTGACATAGATTGTATTGACCAGTCTGCAGAAGTCGAGAGATTAGTCAATCTCATGTTTTCCGGATAATAATTTCGTTTGAAAATATTAAAAAGTCTTTAACGTCCTTTAAAAATGTTTTCGATTACATATTTTATTTCAATATTTAATTATTGAACTATTCTGTATTTATGTTACCTATTACAAGTTAGCCAATTAAAGATCTGCTTCCTCTCCTAGAGCAGAGTGTGATTTTTAAACTCTTTAATAATCAAGACGAAAAGTTAAAAAAATAAGAATCCCAAATACATAACAGACTAAAGTCGAAAGCTAACTCGCTCGTCATCGTGAAGAATAAATATATTTCCCTTTTTAAAACAAATACGAACTAATCACAAAGTAAATATGTACGTACAGTAGCCAGCACATGCGGCTGGACTTGTTGACCTTGAGAGCGCCCGTATTCCTTAGTGGTAGGGGTGAATTTTGTAGTGCGAATGTCCAACTGCATGTGCTGGCTTCTGTACATAAATACACATGATATACTCCACCACCAGTTTATTCACAAACACTCATATACCCACACAGAGACATTCACAAATACACACACGCACACACAAACACACATACACATACTTACACATAGGCTTTAATAGGACTGAAAATGTAACTTGTCATCAGGAGGAGCAGGGCCTTCTAACACAAGTTTAACTTAGCAGGAGACCCTGACAAGGAATTGTAATCCCTGTTTTGAAGAAAAATAAAATAAAGATTATTATAAAGATTTTACTTTTTAAATTTAAATCGCCATCATTAAAAGGGCCATGGTACTTCCGTAAACTCTTTCTCACTCCAGTCTCACTTCTCGTTACATTACTGCATAATGCTGCAAAAAAACCTCCGCCCAGCTGATCTTGAGCACGTCTTTCCACTTAAGGCGCCGCCGCCGGAGGTTAACCGCAGAGGCGCATACAGACCGACCACTTTTCTTGGCCCCTGACTACATATACTTTGTAGGCAGAGAGAGGTCTCCAGCTGGCTATCAGTGGCCATCTATTATTGGCCCCTGACTACATACGCTTTGTAGGCAGAAAGAGGTCTCCAGTTCATCGATAAATTATTTATAGTAACTACATAATATGCCTTGCTGTTCTAGCTAATAGACTAATGGTCACGTAGAAAAGTTATTAGATATTTGTAATGTGATGTGCTATACGTGTCAGTAACTGTAAATATCTTGTCGTTAAAGCTGTGATTCTGATTAATAGTTAACTAATTAAAAAATATGGCACCAATTTCATAAATAAACTATGTTTGTTTATTATCATTTTTTCCTGTGACATTGGGGTATATTTTTGCATTTTGTTAAATTAATTTTCTCGTGATGCTTTATCAGTCTATAATTGTCAATTTTTTTGTCATAATTTAAGACCGACGTGACGTAATAATTATAATAATTTTGTCAATATGTCGCGTTTGACACTTTCTCGAGCGTCTCGTACACTTAGTTAGCCTACTGTTTTGTTGTGTCACTATGTCGAACCCGAATTCATTAATTAACCAGTTTTATAAATGAATAAGTTCCCTAATTCGTCCATGAGCCACTTAGCCATAATTCCGTGACATGACACTTATCAATCTTCATCCGCATGGCAGGATAAAATCCTCATATAAATTCGTCAAGTGTTCTCGAGTAATATTTTTAAGCAGTTAATTTTTGAGGAACCAGAGTTTGTAGACGGACTGCAAGAAAACTGGGCAGCAACTGTACGCTACTTCACCTTGTAATCTAGAGATAATATAGTTTAAGTGGCGCTGGCGATTGTTCGTGCTTCATTAATCCCAAAATATTAATTATTTTTTTAAATACCACTATACACATAATTAAATTTCTTAAAAAAGGTCATTTACATGATCTTTCGTGAGGTTTTACATACCCAATTAAATTTTGAATAAAATTGTCTTTAGCTTCTGTCTGACGTATATAAAAATGAAAATGAAAATGAAAGTGAAATATGTTTTATTCTAAGTAAGATTTTACAAATCACTTTTCGACGTCGAGGCGGGTTGACAATTTGGCTGTCTTCTGTGGAGAAGAACCCGCCGGAAGAAACTCCACAGGCGTTGCATCTTTTCAAACTATTTTACAAAAAATATTATTTTATACAATTTGATTCATATAACAAAGAGTTAAACAAAGAGTTAAGTAAACAAATAATTTCCGTATCATCTTTCCTATCTTACTTTTCGGTGACAAGACATTTTTTTGGAGACGTCGTTTCTAAGGTAATTGTTACCTTTAATAAAGCATTTAGCTACACACCTAGCCGTAATATAACATAGCATACAATGTTCATTCGAATGATAAGTGTGAAACTGTGGTTGAATGCTAAATTTGCGGTCGCAAAGCAGTCCGTGTGCCGTAGTCTGCGGTTGACGCAAGTAACGGGTAACGGGTGCGGCTCATTCATCATTTGAATCTTGATACGCCCACCGCCATTTTGTAACTGACTAGGCAATTTATTGCACATGAATTCTTGAAATTAAATTTGCATATTTAGAAAGAGGTCTGTCTTACAGAAATGTTCGGAGGTCTTAGGACAAAACCTGGGCTTTGTCTGAAGAGAAGACCGAAAACGTCCGTGCTAGTCAAAAGCTTTATTTATAGTATTTTTTTCTTTTTTCATTGATTATGTACCTAAGTGACGAGAACTAAAACAAATTAGTTTCACGAATTTCGTGCTTGGCTAGGACGACGCACGACAGCAACATTAGTTACAAATCAAAATACTTAAAAGTTTCTAGCTAGATATTCAAAGCGGCGCTCGCTTCAAAATTTAGAAGAAACTATTACAATTTGTAACTTTTGTTACATAAGTTTACTTTAAAATAAAAAACGATAAAAGTTCTATCTGATTTGACGAAATAAAAATTGTACACATCCATTTTATTTTTAAAACAAGAAAGCTCCATTCTACACTAACAAATTAATCTAGTCCAATTCCGGCGACACTTCGTGTTTTTACGACTTCGTAAAAATGCAGTCCGAGATGCACTAGCACTGGCGAAACGCGAAGAAAAAGAAATAATAAAGTTCCTGCATAAATCCAGTGTAGCTGTGTACTATTAAGTTGGCAACACTATACTTAGTACAGGGAGGCAACCCGTCAGTCACTTTGTTATCCAAATTTAAAGGGAGATTGGGTCCTTGCCCCTATTTTTTACTATTACCTTAAATATTTACCAAACCCGTTTTGTGGTTGTCCGAATTTGGTGGAAAAACTGGTCATTTTTTCAGATTATATACTTCTGTGCCGTTGTGCCATTTTCGGGTGACCCAGATCCGACAAAGCCCGCCTATATCGCTTTTATTACTTTGTTTACCACGCCGATGACTTAATTCCTCTCGGTTTATCATAATACCCGTATTTGTATGAGTATTGTATGAAACTTAACATAAATGTACTAAAACCCATTTCATCAATATTTACTGACGACGATTATTTGGTATAGAATATTCTTTTAATCTTTTCTATATTTATATTATTCTATCCGCAGCCTAAATTTCATGCAAACTTTGCCCTGGGGGAAATATCAAACATAATAAAAAATGAGCTATATTAATATTATTTATTTCATGAGGTCAATACAATTTTACACCCGTTCTAAAGCAACGTGCATACATACGTTTTGACGAATATATTTTTTAATTATACATAGATTCTTAAATGTTACCTAAGTAGTAGGTATTAGTAGAGTTACAATACAATACCTACAAACAAAAATAAAATTGTAGTTAAGCGAAAATTGATTAAAAAAGCATACTTATCTGATTATTTAGAAGACAGATCTCTATTGGAATGACGTTGCTTGAGTTGGCTATTAATATAATTTAATTTATTAAAATATATTGTACCTATAACATTACATATTAAAAAATATATATAATTTTTAAAAGATGGACGTTTGTGGAGTTAATTCGGCGAGCTCTTCTCCACAAAAGACCGCACATTTTGCTTTGCTGAACTCGCCGCTTATTTGACTTAACTAAGTGATAAAAAGTGTCCAAAAGTTAAAGAAAAAAGAAACATAAATAAATACATTACTATAACGATACAGAAGTCAGAACTTATTGCTACGGTAGCAATCTCTTCCATGGCATAGAGACCGCGAAAAGCGAAAAACTATGATGGTCGGTGCAAAACACAGATAAATACAAAAGCATTTGGTTTTCCAATTTTCTTTGTTCATATCACAGGCGTGCATGCCAAGTGGTATTTCATTGCTGAGAAATTGCATTTCCACCGCAGGCTTGTATTGTATGCGTCAATGCTTTGTCTTGGCCGCTTATGCATGAGCTATTAAAATTATAGTTTAGTATTTTAAGGCGGGCTATCAACATTTAAGTCCTAATCTATCTAAGTTTGAATGTGTTTGTCTCAAAATTTTATAGTCAAGGATTTGTAGGACATTTAATTTAGTGCATTTATATTGGACATTTTAATTTAGAATGTGATTTTGTAAGAATTAACACCAGTTTGAAACAATCATACTCAATTACTAATTATGTCAGATCAGAAGTGCTATCGAAACAACTGCATTATAAAGTTGATCAATTATTGGACGTTTCTATGATTGGATATTTTTTGAACATTGGTCATTTTTCATGTTTGGACATTAGTCGCGCAAAGGAAAGTTTTGTGTTCTTTATAGTCAGACTATTTCTCCATATTTCATTTATCACAGCTAATATCAGTATTTCGTCATACACTCGTTCGTCTCTGGTTGCCAAAACCGTGTCATATATCAATCAATGTGCTCGTTATGTTCAGCCCTAAAGGGTAAATCGCCTGTCGTTATGAAGTGGATAATTTTATGCGCATTTTTAGGGCTTGGCTGGCTGGTTGCCACTCCTCGGGGTCATTATTCTATTTAACTCGTATGCTTTAGTACCCTTACTTTCGACCATTTGCTTTCATATCTATATTGTTTTAGTAAATTAATTTTCAAGTTATCCAGTTTTTGAACTATTTCGTCAAATTGTAAAATTAATATTTTGCTCATAAGTCTGCCTCACTCTGCATTTCAGCTTAGGCCAGTTGGCGGATAAACGTTCAAGTCCGGTGAAGCTTGATTCGTCGTACTCTTTCGATACAAGCATAGGTGAAAAAAATGCGGATAAACGCCGCCTACATACAAGTGTCTTTAGGCTGTTTGCCTTTCTTTGTTCATAAAAAAAACACAAAAAGGCGCCGACGCGTCACGCCCGTCAACTCGGTTTCAGTTCGTACAGCCGTACACACTCCACCGGCCGACGACCTAAAGGAGCGAAACCACAGGCGCGGGGAAGCGAGTTTATATGCAGCCTGTAACACACATTGCGCCCGCACTCTATGGGGTAGACTGCATATAAATTCGTATATCTTCCCGCAGCCCGCTCTATGGGCACACATGAGTACGCGGCGCCCTAACTTATAAGAGCTAGTCGGGAATAAGATAAGAGCCAGATACAGTCTACTAAATGCAGTTATACGTAATAATAATAGTGAGGACTAAGTTTTAAGGTAGACCTTTATAGAATAGAATAGAATAAGTACAAAAATGAAGAATCGGCGTGTCTGTAAATTGATTTGTTTTTCAAAAAACTGATTGTAGGTGATAAAGTTAGTGTAGCTGAACACAAAAATACAAGTTTTGAAAAAAATTACCGTCTGTCTAATAATCTCTGAAACTACTGGACGGATTTTAATGAAACTTTACAATAATATAGCGTAAACATCAAAATAACATATCTATAGGCTACTTTTTACCGCGGAAAAATATTTCTTTCCCACGGGAAAACCAGTTAACGCGGGCGGAGTGCGGGGCGGAAAGAAAATAAATAAAATAAATAAATAAATATAAATAATTAAATAGAAATATTAAAAATAGTACTTTAGGAATTTCCCATTGTTGTGGTCAAAGTTAAACACGTCATAATATCACGGAACACTACATAAGAATAGCATGCGAAAATGAAGTCATACCATTCGCATTCATACTTAGGCCCAGCACACACGGCGCAACGCAACTGCAACGTAACTGCAACGAAACCCTTTTGAAATTATTAGTTTGAAACTCGTTTCAATCGATTTCCACACACGCAGCAACCTCACGGCTCACAATCAGTTCGGTTTTCTCAGAGAATAGAAGTCTGCATTGTATATCAATGGTGAATTTTGTAATTATCGTACCTAATGTTAATCGTATCAATAAATAAATAGATAACTCACCTGTCATTTTCATTGTTTTTCCAATTTCTGCCCATGCTTTATCAGTCTCAGTTCTCCGAGAGTAGCTAGGTAATGTGTTATTATATAAACAAGGATATTTTTCTACTTCTAACACAAATTCAATGCTTTGATTATCATCGTCAGCCATTTTGTTGATGAAAAAGGCGCGAAATCCGAAGAAACGCAAACACGAGTTTCCTGCACGCCGGTTTCAATGCAACTGGTTTGTAACGCGTTTCCAACCAGTTTCATACAGGTTGCGTCGTGTGCAGTCTCTCAAAGGAGTCTATGGCTGAAACTCAAAAGTAACTAGAAGTCGCAGTTTCGTTGCAAATGCGTTGCGCCGTGTGTGCTGGGCCTTAAAAATAGACTTATTTTCTAGTTGCATTTTCCTTTTAGATATTTTTTTATGATCACGCTGAACATTACAAAAACGTTTTATTTTTAATTATCGATACCATAACAAAAAGAAGTTACACGTTTTTCATTTAACATTAATTTGTTACGTAAAAAGAAAATGTTAAAAACGAAAAATATTAGAAATTAAAAAACCTAATTATACTAAATATTTAATTGTCATTACTAGCTGTCTGCCCACGGCTACGCCCGCGTTGTTTTCCGTTTTTTCCTTAGTATTTTTTCCCAAGGGAACTCTTTAATTTTCCGCAATTAGAAGTATCCAAGATGTTGACCGGGGGCATATAACGTGCAAAATTTCATTCAAATCGGTCAAACAGTTTCGGAGATTAACCCGTACAAACAAAAAAATATAAATATATTTGGATATGTTCTACTTCACTTCTTACATCCCCTTGACTCAGTTTTTAGCAAAAAATTTTCTATTTATTCTATTTAGATTTTCGACCTCTACAGTTTTATTATCATAGACGAGACTAACTTATTAGTGTTGTGAGAACTATTTAGAATAATATTCCGATTGTTCACGTTTGTTTATGAAATAAATATCTGAACTTGTAGGAAATACTATGTCTAATAGGCATTGTTTTGTATGTCGAGCGATTGGTCACGTCTTGTGATTTATCATTTCAAAATAAATACTATACTATAACTATAACATAGTACATACTTTTAATTATTATATTTTTTACATTCTTAATATAGATCGACCTCACAAACCCCGATATCTGATGTAATGTTCAAATCACAGAGAATGGTTCAACTAATTATCTATTGCTTCCAAAATATTATGTCTACGAACAAATCACTACATAGTATAAAATAAAGTTGCTTTCTCTGTCCCTATGTCCCTATGTCCCTATGTCCCTCCCTTTGTACGCTTAAATCTTTAAAACTACGCAACGGATTTTGATGCGGTTTTTTTTAATAGATAGAGTGATTCAAGAGGAAGGTTTATATGTATAATACATGCATAATATACTGAAGGATAACCCACAATAACCATTTTCCCGTGCGGAGCCGGGGCAGGTCGCTAGTCTATTTATAATAATATAATAATGCAAGATAATCTAAATATATTTATAAATTATGGAGATTTCTGTCCAAGTTTAGAATAATAATAATAATAAGCCTTATTGTGGACCAGTTACATCCATAATTTAACACCAATACAATCAATAAAACACACAATAAAATAAATCGAAAATTTAAATTAAATCAATTAAATAAATTAAGAAATGTCATGCCAAAAAATTTACGCTAACAGTTTGACACCAGAACTGTGCAAAAGCGACTACCTATACTTTCTTCATCTAAAATATACTTCTTTACTTGTGCTAATACCTACATAGTTTAATGAATATTCTATATAATTCTATGTGAATGAATGAAAGTTTATGTATGTATGTATAGGTAGTTGTCAAACCAAAGTGGACTGATGTAAGCTTTGTTTGTTTCAGGTATGTGAAAGCGTCACTGCCAGTGGAAAGCTGCCGCAGCGCGACCTTTTGGTCTGGATGCCTAGGCCCTAGACGACCTAGGTACCCTAGGTGATGGGTGTTTACTGTCGGAACATGACTGAGAATGAACACGCAGCTATTATCATCGAAAGGACAGACCGACAGACGCGTTCTAGCATGCATATTAAATGATAACCGAGTAACCTGGTTTAGTTCCATCGCGATCGATATTTTTTAACCTTTTATACTGCTACTGTTTTTTTACTGTTACTAGTTGTCAGCCCCCAGGCTCCGTTTTCATACATAAGGAATTTGATAGGTAGGTACTTAAAAATGTTCATTCAAATCTTGTCATCGAAGATTTGTATGAACAGCTGATTGAATTAATGTGCAATGTGAACGGCAGAGAAATCTTATTGCCACGTGAGTGACCGTAGGTCCATTATGTGATAAATTTATCGTTTACAAATTATCGTTAAATCTATAATCTCCCGGTGAAAACAAGTAATTTAGGAAAACATTGTGAAATATGCAGTGATAGGTTGCAAACATGACTCGAGGAATAATAAATCCAAATATAAAAATGTTATTGATTTCATCGCCCATAAAACATCTGCTTTCGCTTGACATACGAGTAAAGGCAGCGGAGCGGTGCCCTTACTCTATGTTTATTTATAAGCGAATATTTTTTATTATGTATTTAGTTTTTCACTAAACTAGATAGCATTGAATCGACAGTAATTTGAAACACAAGCTAAAAAAAAAGATGATGAAATCGGAAGACGGAAGGAAAATGTCAACCGTCTGATTCACAAGGCGTTTGGCACCCGACTCGAATAACGCTGTGAACCCATTGTGAACCACATAGTTTAATAACTGCGCAGAAAAATATAAACCAATCAACGGCGCACATCTCGTGACACGAGCGGTAAAGATAATATTGACGAAGACATCGATCGTGGGTATGAGTAAATCGTAAAACTACATGGTATGGGAATTGTTTACTAAACTACACCAAAAGTCACCCATCCATCTATCCGTGGTTTTGTCGCGGTCATAATATAAAATGAATTTAGGGAATAAGTAGCTTTAGCGAAAACTGATAAAAAGTCAGTAGATCTGATCCACTTTCCCTGAGTAACCTTTTCCGAAAACGAACAAAAAAGAAATTAATTAAATTACTATTTTGCTTTTATCGAATTTTTTTTGTTGCTTGTTTAAGTTCTTTTGGAAAGTTACTCAAAAGCATTGTCTGAGCGTGACCTTTCAGTATTTACTTAGTCTTTTCCACGTTTGATTCCACTCTTTAAGTAATCCGCCGTAAAATGTATGGTGTTTGTGAGTTAAAATTCGACAAACCCTACTCTACCTGTAATTGACATTTGCAATTTAAAACATTGAAAATTCACCCCTACCGCTACGGAAAACGGGCGCTCTGGAGGTCAATATGTCCAGCCGCATGTGCTGGCTACTGTTAATAATCCTGACTAATGTTCCTTCAGATAAAACATTATTTAAAAATAAATAATCGGTCTTTCTAGCATATTAGTTTCATATATATTTAAACGTTGGAAAGGGGCAGAATATTGTTTAACTTTTGCAACTTTCATGAATATTTAGTATGCAACAACAAGCATGAATACGAGTAGGTAATTTTAGTAATGCAATAAACTTTTTATCTATCTATCTAATTCGTCGTTTCAACTATATTAATTGTGCCTGGTTGTGCCTCTGTTACGTGATTACTTTGAAGTTAATAATAATACGCGTCGCCTCATTGTAAAACTATTCGCTTCAGCCGCTTGTCGCTGAAAATACAATTCCTGTAATTCCTGCCCCTGGACTATCCGAGTCCTGGAATTCAGAACGTTTCATGAGTGGACGCCGAGCGTTGTTATTACGTTCACGCGGGCTTCTTCATTTATTTTTGATAAATTTTTACTCGTATCGGCGAAGCTGATATAATTAAGACCCTAGTTTTTTACCTTTTGAGCAATGATGTCTGTTTCAGTCTTTTATTATTTTAAATCTATGCGAAAATGATGAATATTTCGCTCGGGCAGGGTCTTGAACCCGCATCTCCTCGGCTATCCGGGTCAAACCAGGACATTTGCCCACAGGAGGAGGTCCGAACGACTCCGAACAATACCCTAAAGAATGGTTCAAAACCAGTTAGCCATGCTCTCTTAGTGCGGATCGACCTAAACACTGGGGTACTCTCCAGAACCTCTGACTTTTGGTATTTTCGTTAGTATTTAATTTGAAGCCAGCTGAAATACTCGATTCTACATTGGCCCAGGTCGGTTTCACACACAACCCTCGAACGACTCAGGTTTGTGCAGGTTTCTGCACAATGTTTTCCTCTACAAAACGTGGTTTTAATTTATACTCTGATTTTTCTGAGGATTTCGTGATTTCCTCATTTAGCGACATATCGAACCCAAAAAAAAAAACTTAGCCGCAGCTTCATCGACGCTCTCAACCAAGAGGCGCGGCCAAAACCAAAATCAAAACTAGTAATCAGATCCTTCACGATATTTTTCCGTATCAACGCGCTAGGCCTAGGTCCGAGGCTTCCTCGAGCCGCCCCTAGTAGCTTTGCATGACTAAGTACTTAGTGGTTGAGCCATCCGCTCCCCCGCAAGTCCGGTGAAGCTTGATCCGTCGTACTTTTTCGACACAAGCATAGGTCAATTTAAAAAAAAGACGCTCTCAATCAGCTGATCAGCACAATCATAGGAATCCACCGTCTAATTCTAACAGTGCGAGCGTGGTCGGTGGGCGCCTGCGATCGACAATCGCGCCATTATGTCCATACCCGGCCCGGCCGTCGACCTGCGTAGGCGCATACTTCACGTGTACCATCCAAATGCGTGTAATACTGATACCTTTATGTCCCACTAGCTTCCCGCCGCGGCTCCGCCCTCGTTAACAGTTTTTCCTGTGGAAATGAGAAAATTTCCCGCGGTGAAAGGTAGCCTATGTTACTCAGGGTGAATGTACTCGTAGCTTTCTAATGGTGAAAGAATTTTTGAAATCGGTTCAGTATTTTTTTAATTTATTCATTACAAACACACTCACACACACACACACCAAAAAATACAAATCTTTCCTCTTTATAATATTAGTATGAAGGGCAAATGGCCATTAAGATTATTAATACAATATGACAGAGAAGAGAACACCAAAATTGGCAAGACAGTAAACTATATACTAATTGGGTTAAGATTAACGGTTCCTTTTGATCAATTTCGGGAGACTATTATATGGTCAATAAGACTAATATAATAGAGAAAAACTAAATTGGCATGATTACCGTAAACTAATTCGGTAAAGTTAACGGTTAATATTGATCAATGTCGCGAGACTAGTTTGTGATGATTCTTTGACTACTTCCATACTCATTCATTTTCTCGAAATATGACATTTCCTAAATCCGGTAATCATATTTCGATGCCGGTAATATAAAGATCTTGACAATGTCTAATAGGTCAGACAGATTTAAGGGGCTCCCCTATGCTAAGTGGCGCCGCCATCCGTTAAAAAATAATTACTCTATGAGTAAACAGTTTTTCAAAAATCCGGTAGGTCATTTTAAAGATTTGGTGTTTTAGGATATATAGAAGCCATCAACTCTGTTAGTTTGAGTTCGATGAAGTTACAGATAGAAAATTTACCAAAAGTGGCCGTTTTTAACAAATTTTCTATCGGTAACTACAGCGGACTATAATAAATACAGTTTATGGCCGCTATATATACTATAGCACGCCAACTTGAAAATGACCTACCGGATTTTATAAAAAATGTATACTTCGCGAGTTATTATTTTTTAACAGACGGCGGCGCCACTTAGCATAGGGGAGCCCCTTAACTAGCAAATCAATGCTTGTTTTTTTGCTTTTCGTGTGGATTTCGAGGTGAACCTACCTCACAAACCCTGGTGTCGGAATTATAGAACCGCCTTAGGCTTCCGACATGACTCCTATAACGACTACATCCGCAGATAGTAGCCGGGACCAACGGCTTTACGTGTCTTCCGAAAACTCATTGCTCTTAATTAATATACTAGTTGATTCAATTAAGTAAAACGCACGTTCCATTTCACTTCCAGTTGCAACCAATTAGTCGACATCAGTTATACACTTTGATGACGGTTCCGTAGCTTAGTTGGTAGTCCGCCTGCCTTCGAAACAGAGATGCAGGTTCGAAGCGCCGCCCAGGGCAAACATTTGGTCATGAGCACTTTGTGTTTGGATGTTAAGTATGTATAGCAGCTGTCTAACACCCTACAGGCTCTGCCTAGATTGGGGTCAGAAGGCATCACCTGATTGTCCGAAAAGAAAGATGATACCTATGTGTTATTCTGATGTATAAGCTATATTATTATAAAGTTTCATCAAATCCATTCAGTAGTTTTTGCGTGAAAGAGTAACAAACATACATCTATCCATACTCACAAACTTTGGCGTTTATAATATTAGTAGGATTTTAATTGTAACATTTATTTGCTGAAATGAACAGGAAATGTGCTAAACTCAGCGATAAACATAACAAAATAGTAGATGACATAATACACAAGGACATTTGACGGAACTGGATTACATTATACTTTTTTATATAGCTTTAGGTACTTTATGTTACCAAGTTGACCCTTGTTACTCAGGCAGGGTGAATGTAGCTTTCTAATGGTGATAAGAATTTTTGAAATCGGTTCAGTAGTTTTGTGTTTATTCATTACAAACATTCACACACAAATACAAATCTTTCCTCTTTATAATATTAGTATGATTACATATCTGGATCTGGATTGTAGCAGTTTGGAAGGAAATAATATTTGCCTATCCTTATCTATGTAATGTTAACAGATGTATTTTAGTTCTGTCACAAGATGCAATGTCCTGTTACGAGCTGCATAATCCATGTCGTGTTGTCGTACAGCGTGCATGGCTGCAAAAGGGCATTCAGCACAAGACACCAATGTCACAGCGTATATGGCGGATGATAAACATCTACTAGGACGGACATGTTAGTGCTTGCGACTTTGCGTGGAGCCATACTGTTCAAAATTGCTTTAGGTACTGCGCAATAAAGAAAGATTATGACTAAGGAAAGGCGTCTTTCTACTGGCTGGGAGGTATTGCCATAATAGTGAGGTGTAGCTATGCATATCACGTGAGAAAAAGGGAGAGAAGTTTAATAGAAAGGCGTGTGTACACTACAGAAGCCCGTTTATTACTGATTAACCTATTCTTGACACAATGATCCCTACTCTATCTATGTCTATATATATATCTACTTAGACTTACTTATACTAATTACTTCACCTCAATAGCTTGGGAGGTGGGTTGGCTTTCACAGCTGTTGTTGTTTTCATGCTGCGTATGCGGTAAATGCTGCTATCCTTTTTCCTGGGTGGGCAGGAAAATTTGGATCGATAAAATCAATAAGCAGTAGTCCTACAAGTATACAATAATAAGTAATTTATTACTTTCCACTCAGAACGATAGCTGATAACGAGAATGAGAATATTAAAATAGTAAAAAATTATATACGAGTATTAAAGATAAGTACAACACATAAAATATTCCAACGAATCGAGAACAAAAGTAGGACTTTTATTAAAGTCACTTAAAAAATTGTCAAATTTTAAAAGATAAAATATACGCGTATCAAGTTGGCGAACCGACAAAAACTCCATAACTGAATGTCCATATTCCCTCAATCAATATGAGATCGGCTACATGAGTGTATGGTATAGAGGTCGATGGGCCAACAGCCTGCCAATCGCATAACTGTTTCCTAGATACTATGTGACGTATATGGGAATCCAAGATCATATTTGGTACTTGCTGACCGAGAAAGGTTATTATGAAACTTTTCTGTACAAATCTTGTATGAATTCGTGCTTCTGTATTATTATTATTTATTAAATACTGGCTTTCCGCCCGCCTTAAGTTTTTCCCGTGGGAATGAAGTATGTTTCCGCCGTAAAAGGTCCTGTGTGTTATTCTGATGTATAAGCTATATTATTGTATTGTTTCATTTAAATCAGTTTAGTAGTTTTTGCGTGAAAGAGTAACAAACATCCATACATCCATCCTCACAAACTTTCGTGTTTATAATTTCTTAAAACTGTCAGCGAATAAGATTCAAAGGGATTTATGTCTATTCGATTCCTATTATAAACCAGAGGAACAACACAAACCACTCTATTATTTCAATATTGTTACGATAGATATATCGATTAGATGCATCATACTAATCTTCCTTACATTGTCTTTAAGTTTTCACTCATTCATCAGCCTAAACGCCGACATTTACTTTAGCAATGCATCAAGGAAGTCCATTGTTTAATACGCCTTCAATACTGGGAAGAGAATTTGTCTGCTCAATAGATCATGTTTCGAGAAGGGATGCATTTAAAGACAGTTTAAAAATAATGAAACGCACATGAAAATAAATAGAACACATTTTAAAATAATGGCCCAGCAAGGAATAATTTTGCTTAATTAATTAATTTTTAAAATTAGTCATGCTAATCTTGCAATGGTATAATAAGAGATAAAGAATTGTTTTAAATTGATAATGTTCAAAATTATCCTTGTTCTAGCATGACTCTACGTACACCTATCAGCCATCAGAAAGTGCGAACTATTATTGAAGTTACGGATGTTAAAGCTGAAATTATTATTTTTATAGTTGGTTTAAATAATATCTTTCAATAACAAATGGCGACGGGGAACAAGACGGGTTGTAATATACTCGTAACAAATTTTCATTTCGCATGCGTCGTGGGCAGCGGCCGTAAATCCTGATGCATGGTTGTGGCTGCGAAATTGGCGGGAGAATAATAATTACTGTGCATGGTGTTTCAAAACATTTACTCGAGGGCCGAATTATTTGTTTCTCTTTTCCACTACGCACTTAACAAAATCAGCCCATTTTCCAATTGACTACTTCGCAGATTAAAACTGTGTTCACCCCGTTAGGGAAAGAAGCGTGTCTTACTTCGCAGATTCCCGATTTTGAGATAAACGTTTAAATACATATAATATTAGAATCATTATTTCATTCGGTACCAGTTTTAACCCATGTGAAAAGGATGAAAAGGGAAGATCTTCTATGCTTCGTTGAACCTTAGTATTTACAAAAGTTCTGTGAAAACTCTTATAGCGCGTTTTAGACCTCGGCTTCTAATTGGTTGGTTCTTATACCTGTAGGTATGACTTAGGTGTTGACTGCAACATGTGACTGCATCATGCTCTATGCCGTGTCAGCTTTTCATACCTAGCGGTATTTCCTGATTCGCAAATCCTCAACACTTCGCACGATTGATTAAAATTAATTGAGTCAAGTCCAATACATTTAAATTTACGCTTCCGTGCGAAAAAGTATTATTTGTATTTTTGACGTCTCTAAAATCTCCAATTTCCTAGCCCAAGGCTTGACATCTCGTCTCGTGTAGTTGCGCGCCGCGCAATTGAGAAGTATATTTAAAGAATTCTACGAGAAAAGATTAAACGCCTGTAACTTGCAGACTTTTATTACCTTTTTCTAGTGTGTCTCCGTCCAGTCTCTTCTTACTGACCCTTATAGGGACAAAATGGTGCCACGTTGTTAAAGGTAGTGGCTAGTGTTTTACATGCTACCTAGATTTGCTTCTTAAAATTTATTACCATCGACGTAGATATTTTTTTTCCATATTATATTTCTTTGCTCGTAGTACCTATCTATACCGTACCCATACCTATCCCCACCCATGCCATGTTTATTTCAGTTAAAGATATGTTGACTTTTATTATATGTTTACTTATCAGTTTTTGATAATTATCGTCATCTCCCAAACAATCAAGAAATAATGACAGTATTTTTTTTTTGCGGTAACTAGACTCTACGTTTTGTTTATGGCATTATGTTGTGGGTTCTAAGGACCTAGGTTACTATACCTAAGAAGGGATTCCTTAATTTAAATAAGGCATTGTAGGTACTATATTAGGATTTGTAAATATGTTGTACGCTCAAAAATAAAGCTTCTTGGTTTTTAATTCTGTTTTGTTGTATGGCCGTTGCTTTCTCAAACAATTACCTCAGTAATCATGCTAATTACGAGCCGCGATCACTCTAAACGGTGCTGTTTGACCCTCGGCCTGGTGGTCTTACAACAATGGCCGGTAATTGCTACATTATCTCTGATCGATATTAAAATTACTCGTATTATTTGAAAGGATTATTTGAATGAATCACGAAGAGACCTTATTACCGACTTGAACTTATTGATACACGTATTTAGCTAGGCAAAAGTATTTAAATACGTGTTTCTAGCTTTATAATTCTTATGTATAAGCTATATATTTGTAGAGTTACATTAAAATCCATTCAGTAGTTCTTGCATGAAAGAGTAACAAACATCCATCCAATCTTCCTCACAAACTTAAACGAAATCACCCAAATATATTATGCGGAATAACTTAAGACGATTACACGACCATATCATATTCCTGGAACTCTACTGCTACATAAAATCGATGTAAAGTAAACTCCACGCCCTGTCTAATAAAGATATCATCCGCATTAAATACAAAATGGCTTCCTACTGTAATCAAATCTGCTTGTGAATAGGCCAGCATTATAATTCGTGGATGAGGCCACAGATAGTAAATGTCACCTCTGAACCGAACCCGCGGCTAGTCACGAGACGTTATGTTCGCCGCACGACGCACGACGCCATGCGCCACCCGCCGCGATGTCAGGGTTAGTGAAGTGCCCTTCCCGGGAATATTCTTCATCGTTCCCGGGAATATTGCCAAAGTAGGAATTTCCCAGTGAATCTTGCTAGATCTGGTTAGTGTTTTCGGGTTAGGTACTACCGATACGACCGACCCTACCGATCCCACTGACTTGGCCTATCCAGCCTCAAACGGAAAGATGCAATCTTAGGCTCTCTACGCACTAAGTGATTAGCCGCAAAGCGGTCATCCGCGCGGTTCAATATCATCTTAGCCGAAAGACGTCAACTGCTGGATAAAGGCCTTCCCCAAGGATCTCCGCGCGTTAGCCGCACGCAATTAAAAATAAGTATGAAAAACTAGTTTTCATACGCACTGTGATGCGGATACCGCTCAACCGGTACCGCTACTGACGGCTAGGCGCCGCGCGGTTAACCGCCACTACAACAGCTCCTAATCGCGCGGCTGACCGCCTAATGCGTATGCAGCCTTAGTGTGGGAATATTCCCGGAAACACTGGTGGGGCACCCGTCGAACAAATATCATTTTGTGAGACTTTCCTCAGTTTGGTTAGAACATTGCAGGGTGAATCACCTGATTGTCTGAAAAGAAAAATGATTCCATGCATGCTTCGGAAGGCACGTGATGATTTGGACCCGGCTACTATCTACGGATGTAGTTGTAACAACAGGCCATATTTTGTTCCTAAGGCGGCCCAATAATTCTGACACCAGGGTTTGTGAGGTAGGTTAATTAACCTCGAAACACGCACGATAAGCAAAAAGCATTTTGTTACTAATATGACTCTTCCTGTTTAGTACGTGATAATGCAATATTTGCTAAATTGTTATCAACACTCTACTTGGTAAACGACAAATTTTAACTAGTAAAGTTTGTATTAAAATAACTGTTTTTTTTTTTCAAATACTAATACTGATTTTGAGATGTCCGGTGCGTATCATTGTTCAATTAAAATGTACCATATTTAAATAAACCATAATCTATAGTACTTAATACTAATATTATAAAGAGGAAAGGTTTGATTGTTAGTTTGCATCGAATAGGCTCCGAAACTAGGTACTAAACCGATTTTAAAAAATCTTGCACTGATAAGAAGCTACATGATTCCTGCATAATATAGGGTATTTCATTTTAAAAAATTAGGGATCCTACGATACTGCAACCCAAAGTGTAAAAAAACTACCTAAAATATTCCTAATAAATGAATAGGCTCCTAAACTACTGAACCAATTTTGGTGAAACTAGGCACAAAGATAAAATTAGACCTTGGTAAAGAACATAGACTACGATTTACCGCGGGAAAAATTCTCATACCCACGGGAAAAATTGTTAAAGTGGGCGGAGTTGGCTCAAGATGGAATTATAGATCTTGCTTCCGCAATATCTTCTAATAATCTTCCGAACATAGGCTAACTTTTGCTGCGGGAAAATTTCTCATTGTCACGGGAAAAACTATTAACGCGGGCGGAGCCGCGGCGGGAAGCTAGTTTATAATAAATACACTTCGTATTAATATCTACAGTTTAGATCTTCGTCCAAACACGCCTGGAGCTAAATTGTTTTCTCTGTGAGTATTTTCCATGAAATAACGGAAGTGAGAGCGAATATGAAAAGATCGATTAAAATCGATTGAAGATCTTGATAAGGTACAGGCGCCGGCGGCGCCGTAGGCTTGTAACCTTATGACCTTTAAAACTATTACCGTTATACGTGTAAAAATAAATAGGCTAGGCTAAGTAGTCAGGTTTTATAGACCTGATAAATTTTATGGTTGGAGACTGTTGAAGATTTTTCGGTATGTCCTTTTCCAAGTTATTATGCAACAAGTTTTTTCCAAAGGATGTGGGTCGTAATATGACGTTTTAAAATACAATAAAGTAGTGATTGTGAGATTGAATATACCGCCGTTTGAATGCTTTTGCGTCTACTTCGACTAAGTCTTTTAACTTTTAGATTCTAATAAGCAAGAATGTTAACAGTATGAAGTATTTAATAACCCGTAACACTAGACTATTTATAGACTATTATATTGTTACTTTAAATACATTTATAGAAATACAAATTTGATTGATCTCTTAGTTTAAGATTTAATAATTATAACAATAAGATGACAAGATTTAAGATTATAATTCTCACTCCCACGGGAAAAATAATTCTCACATTTTTGTTATTTGATAGTACTACATAATTTAGTTAAGGTATAAATGAATAAATATCCTATTATGTAACGGTTGTTAGGAATGCCACGATACAGGCTAAGCCTAGTTTGGAGTTCACATGTAATACATATAAGTTATTATGTAAACATAATCCGGCGATTAGAACATTTTATTACTATTATAATTACGTGTAATGAAAACAGCATACTGACTGTATGAGCACTTATCAAATCAGAAACAACTTTAATACCTGTTAATTGTACACGAATGCAACATCATCATCACTCATCATCTATCATCCCACCAATCACAGCAATTAAATAGTCTCTACATGACATGCCTCTATCTCGCTACACGCGACTCTACAATGTCGAATGCCATGAATACTTGTCACGCAACGCGAGTAAATTATGTCCAGTCCAACTGAATTGCTAGCTTTATCACCTGGCTCGTTACTGCATTCGTTTTCGAACGCAAAAGTGTTCTATTTTCGGTTAATAGAATCAGCTTTATTAAACTTACTGGATTTCCGCCCCGCGACTCCGTCCGCGCTAACAGATTTTCCCGTGGGCATGAAGTATTTTCCTTGGGTAAAAAGTAGCGTACGTAAGTGCCTATGTGTTATTCTGTTGTATAAGCTATATTATTGTAAAGTTTCATTAAAATCCATTCAGTAGTTTTAGCGCGAAAGAGTAAATAACAAATATCCCATCCATCCATCGTCACAAACTTTCGCATTTATAATATTAGAAGGATCGAGGTTAACAATATTGTGACGTGTTTTAATGCCAAGTCTGCCAAAAAAGGATTTTATCTTTTTAGGGTTGGGTATGTAAGCGAAAAAAGTAAGTTGTTCCACTTTTGAGACAGCTCTTGATAACACCGGTAACATAGGCTGTAAAACTAAGTAGGTATAGGTTTATTATAAAGTGACGAGTTTTTTTTTTCAAAGTATTTGATTTCGTAGGATGGGCAGGCCCTGATGATCTAGTGAGAGTGGCGGGAAACCGCTGGATGCGGGCCAAGCAGGATCGATCGTTGTGGAGATCTTTGAGGGAGGCCTTTGTCCAGCAGTGGACGTCTACTGGCTGAAATGATGATGTGGTGCAGATTTGATTTGGATTTTAAATGTTTCTTAAATACATACACCATCTAGACTACTCATAGATTCCATCTAATTTTAAGAAATGAATGAGTCAGACCAAGGCCAACCTCCAAATCCAGATTTTTCATTCGTGTTCGTTTTTCTCGAAACTGATTCATTTCGCCAGGAAGGTGCAGTGATGTGCTGGAGATATATCGATAGTTTTAATTTTATTTAGATTTGTAATGCTGTTTATTTTTAATCCCCGACGAAAAAGAGGGGTGTTATAAGTGTGACGGACGTGTTTGTCTGTGGCATCGTAGCTCCTAAACGGATGCGCTGATTTTGATCCAGTTTTTTTTGTTTGCAAGGTGTCACAATCGAGAGTGTTCTTAGCTATGATCCAAGAAAATATCTTCAGCCATTTGAAGATTATCAGCTCTTTTCTAGTTGTTGAAAGGATCAAGTAATGGTTTTGTGTCGGGGGTTATAATTTTGTTTAATTTGTGTTATATAAAGTTCCTTTTGAATGTTTTAAAGAGCCGTTAAAATATAGCTATGCAGGTGTGGGTGGATGTTTCTGCTAGTATCTGCAATACCAGTCTCGCAATTCACAACTTCACATTACAGTATTTCCAAATTCAACCCAGCACTTATAATAACCTGAAGGACGTACATTATTTATTCCACTTACTTACTTACTTACTTATTTACTCCGACAAGACACTACTCCGACAAAACATAAAACCTAACCTAACCTACCGAACTTGCCGGAGTAGAGTCTTGTCGGAGTTCGGTCCTTAAACCCAGAAATACACCTTAATCCGATGATTACACACTATTACACCATACAAATTGCCGTTCAGCGTTGTAATGGCCGCCATCCATTGCGTATGATCCAAGTTTAATGTACAGTATTGTACAGTAACCAGTACATGTGGCTGGACATGATGATCTTGAGAGCGCCCGTATTCCGTAGCGGTAGGGGCGAATTTCGTAGTGCCAATGTCCAACCGCATGTGCTGGCTTCTGTGCCTACTTAATGATACACAATCGAATGTGTACAGAGGTCATTTATTCTAGTAAGTATATCAATTAAAACAAACACTTAATAGCTTCCGCTGTGATCGAATACTGTGTTTATTTTCTCACGACTTTAATCTATTTACTTCGATTTAGTCTTTTGATGAGCAGCCCTCGTAACATGCAGTGCTATGACAAAAGTTTGTCGCACATTTAACTGTCAAAAAATCCGCCATATTAAAATATCCTCCAATAGGATAAGATAATACGCACGACAAAATTATGTGTGTCACGCGTGGACCGGGCATTTTAAAGGGGATCGTTGTGGAGATCTTTGGGGGAGGCCTTTGTCCAACAGGCTGAAATAATATGAGATGACGATAGCGAATAAATTTTTGTCAATTGTAATGTCAAACAGTAGTTAGTTACTCGTAGTTATTAGTCTGTTTTTGGTTATAACCAGATCTCTGCATTCCACTGGTTTTACAGTACTGAGTACATAAAACTTGATTGCATTTTAACAAGCAATGTTTCAACATTACACTTGGGACCAACGTTAATAATGTAATTTGAACACAGAAGCAGTCCTTGCAATTGTCGGTTTATTTACAATTGAATGGTCATTTCTCGTGCCCTTGACACCTATTGAATTTCAATAAGGTTTGACCACCTTCTACGTACAGTAGTCAGCACATGCGACTGGATACTTTGAATAGAATATACTTTATTGTACACAAAGGTACACGGTGAAAAAGTGTACAAAGGCTGCCTTATTGCTAAGGTAGCTATTTCTGCCAGGAAACTTTGATCTTCCGCAGTGTTTTTACTCACTTGAGAGCGCTATTATTTCGGAACAGTTAAGGCGAATTTCGTAATGCGAGTGTTCAGCCGCAAATGCTGGCTACTGTACAGAAGCCAGCACATGCGGTTGGACATTCGCACTACAAAATTCACCCCTACTACTATTCAATACGGGCGCTCTCAAAGTCAACTTGTCTAGCCGCATGTGCTAGATACTGTATGTACAAGGTACAATATAATAATAAAAAAAAGATATAGAAAGATATCGATTTAAAAAGATATAGTTATATAAATTCATTCTATAACACAGTAGTAATACTCGACAATTTTAAACAGGTAATAGGCTCGAAAATTGGTTTTGTAGAATACTTTAAACGTCCATTTCTGTACTTAAGCCTTCCATCTTCTCCAGAGTTTCATCTGGGTCTACAAATACATAGTTGCATACAAATGTGTACGTTCTTTGATCACCTTTAACCTGTCATTGTGAATTCCTTGCGCATTGCATGAATGTTGTATGAATCAGAAAACAATAAGGAAACAGCTTAGTGTTTAGTTTAAATTAGTAATGCTGTACTAGGTGACTTTGTTTACTATACGAACTTAATATTTTGATATTTTCTGTGGAAAAAGGACTATCTTTCTATTTTTGCAAAAGTCTTGTAACAAAACGATAAACATCTATAATTTTTGTATCCCATTTATAAGTATAGTAGGGATACTATACGCAGTTACTAGTGAGATGAATAGATACCGTGTTTAATAACCTATTCATTAACGATTATCTCGAGAATTCTATTACACATACAGTTATTAAATAGACAACTCTGCATTAAATCAAGATTTTATTACATCATTAAGTTTATACGTCCATCGATATCGGTTGTAGTCGATAAGCTAACGAACCACACTACGCGCCCAGACCGGCTAAATATATCTTTTTAGTTTACATAAGAACCGAATTCACGATCAGGGATTTACTAAAAATAAAATGACCGTGACTCACTCGGGAAGGGAATGCATGTTTGAAGTGCCGGACATACAAAGCATAAGATTTATATTTTTTTAATGGGGTAACCAACCTACGTCATCTCAGCCGAAAGACTCTACCGCACCAATCGGTCCTGCGCTGGTCTTCCCGCGACCTCACCAGATCTTCGGTCCACCTTGTGGGTGGGCCTGCCCACACGGAGCTTTCAAAATTCAAAAACCCTTCTGCCCCAACGGCCGTCGATTCTATATGCTTTGTCCCCCGCCCATTGCCACTTACGTTTAGCAAGTTATAGGAAATACATAGTAATAGGAATTTACAACTATATAAGGACAACGAAATAAATGACCACAAGGGTAACATGAGTATTTTCGCGACCAATGAGGAAAGAGGAGGGAGGAGGGAAATTCCAATATGTCGGAAGAAAGTTTACGAGTGATGAAGAAGATATAGGTAACAACAATTTTTATGATTGTGCGGTGACAGTAGTTAAAAGAATTTATTTTTTAACTTTTGGATGTTACATCACTTAGTTAAGTCATTTAAATTAACTTTTCTGGCGCGTTCAAAAACTTGGCCGTCTTCTGTGGAGAAGAGCTCGCCGAAAAAACTCCACAGGCGTTGCAGTTAAGATTTAAAGTACCAGTAGTGGTTTAATAATCGTGTGCAGTAAAATGTCAACTATAATTTATTAACAAACACAAGTTATATAGGCAGTGGACGGGGAGGTGCAGTGGTAGGAAATACCGTTGCCCGATAAATATCTAATTAGAAAGTAGAAAACGTAATTATTCACGGAGCATGCGCTATGGCCGGCTCCCACCGTCATATTAAGTCTCGTATGGTTATCGATTAAACCGATTAGGCGATCACACCAATCACGGCTACATGCCAGGAACACTCTAAAGAACCAACTCAATTTCATTTTTTATGAGACAACTTTCAGACGACAAAGAAAATCAAAGAAAAAAAATTCTACTTCACAGAGTACTACGCATATTCGGCGATGCTGTAGGGCAGCATGAGGTTTCAGGAGTGACAAGACATAATTTTGTCATGTCATACCCCTATCCTATCCTATTGGAGGAAATTTCAACTTGGCGGGTTACTCACAGCTCTTTGACGGTTCAATGAGAAATAATTTGTCACAGTAGTTTATGCGGTTTAAGGACCGAACTCCGACAAGTTCGGTAGGTTAGGTTAGGTAAGGGTCTATGTTTTGTCGGAGTAGTGTCTTGTCGGAGTAGAGTCTTGTCGGAGTTCGGTTTAGGATTCTTATTTAATTTATGTTAACTGAAGATTTTTTACCAATATCTTCATCGGCTGTTAATAAGCTCCATACTAAACCTGTTTAGCGAGAGGTAACAAATGTCCAAATTTGAGTTTAAAAAATGGCTGTGATTTGAATAACTTTACCGTTATCATACCGCTTTGATATAACGCCGAAATGATCGTTGCAGGAAAGACAATTTCGCTTCACCGCAGGTATGCATTTTATATATCCAAAAAAACAACTGAAAGCTTTGAAATTTTAGAAAACTCTAGAAATGAACTGTGCCAAAAATAATTATCTTGTTACTTATCATCACGGAGCAGAAGTATCAATCATACAAGCCCAGTAACGTTTGATACGTCCATTTAGCGAAATGATTTGGGAGTTGGCATTTGGCACAACCTTAAGTTAAGCCAATAAAAAATAACAAAGAAGTATGTCCGAAACAACTAGGCGGATCGTGCACTGCTTTTCCATCAAGTAGTATCCGACAAACTTGCTCATTAATTTAATAAGCACCAATACATACCTTCTGCGATTATTGTTGAAAAAATAAATTGCTCAGCAATAAGGTTAATTTCCCTAATTATGTGATTCTGATTCCTCTTTCTGTTCCTACTTCCGTGATTATGTTATGAGCATTGTTTTTTTTAAAGTAAGTTTTTGAGAAAACCAGGAAGTAGATATGCAGATGTCAGAAATCTAGTAGTAATTTTGATAAACTATGCTTTGATTTCGCAGACACACAATAGACATCTTTGTAAACAGTCTAAAGAGGTTATTTGGGTTATGAATAGTTCCACACGTGATGTTAGAATGAGATGCACAAAAGGTGGAGATGGAGCGGGCAGCCATTCAGTTGGGCATTGGGTTCAATTTTAGCCAGTTAGCATGCGCTTGCACAGGGCGTTAACCTTAATGATGAGCAGTTTTTACTAAACACGTATGATGTGGTCTGAAACATAAGGTGATGAAGTGATTAAGGACTGTCTTGCCAACCTTTCGCCAAGTAAATATATTTTGTAATATATGTTGTAGTACATTTTAAGCATTGTCAATAAAGAAAATGGTAATATAATTTGTAATAGTAAATATACGTGTGTGTAATATTTATTGTTGATTTTATGAAACAAAAATTAGTAACTGTATTGATTTACAAGTGTTTTAAAAACATTCTTATTGGTTGGTGTCTCGACCAATCGCAGAATCGGACGCCAACCAATAAGATTCTAGCGTTAGGGAGTAGGGAGAATCGAGATTGTGGAAGGAATGTTGAGCGGGCGATCAGTCGTCGATTGTGATTGACAGTGAATACACGTGTTTGGTGCATAAAGTGTTTTTCATTTTGAATACTTATCAACTACCCTGAGTTTGTGGAGTTACAACTCAGAATTGGGATAGAAATCCAGGAGCGCTCACAAATGCGAAACGTGTGACACCATGAATAAAGAGAGGAGTCAGAGCCGTCACAGAAGTCGCTCCCCAGTTCATTCTGCAAGATCACGGAGCGTGAACCCTGAGCGAGCCGTGGACGTCACTGCCGAGGAAGCAGAGGCGGTAGTCCACGACAATCGTCAGACGAAAAGCCCAACATTGGAATGGCGAACAAGATCAAGAATTCTGCCATATCGGGACATCCAGCGCGTTGGAACCAGGAGAAATCGCCAGCTGAGAAGCCCGTCGCCGCCACGCTGTTCCAAGGCAAGGAGTGCGAATTCAAATTGCCACCATGTTGCGGTAACTGAAAAGTCACGCAGTCGAAGCAAGTCTCGAGGTCGATCTAAGGTACGTTCTCCTTATACCGTTCGCTCTAGACAACGTCGCTCGCGTTCGAGACGATCTAGGGGTAGGCCATCAAGATCCGCCACAAGACGAACAAGGTCCAGAGGTCATTCTAGAGGTTGTGATTTGATGAAGCAGAGGGATTCATCCCGTGAAAGATCTAGATCAAGGTTGTCAGGGTTACATTCCCCAGAGCCACGTCACCAGACACCCGATAGAAACAAGACAGTTGATTCCCAAAGCATATTTTTTGAAAAGTTTCTCAATGTTTTGAATAACATAAAGCCCGTAGGTGACAGTGATAGGTTTCCTGTTTTGAATGTTGTTCCGGAGTTTGATCCGTCAAACAAGGAGCAAACTGTGGAGACTTGGATTCATAAGGTAGATGAGTGCGCTCAAATATATAGTTGGAGTGACAAACAAGTAGTTCACTACGCGATGTCTAAACTTACCGGTATTGCAAAAACCTGGTACCAAGGTTTACCTTCTTTACTGTATTCATGGTCAGAGTGGAAAATAAAACTTCGCGAATCATTCCCAACGCGCGAAAATTACGCGGAATTACTATCAGAAATGTTAGGTAAAAGGGCTCGTTTCGGAGAATCTTTAGATTTGTATTATTATTCAAAAATGAATCTTTTAAATCGATGTGAAATCACAGGCAAACGTGCAGTAGACTGTCTTTTGGCTGGTATTGACGACAGAAACGTACGCGTAAGTGGACAAAGTTCTGAATTTACAGAACCCGAACAGGTTCTCAAATTTTTAAAATCCGTTAAAGTAGTACAGAATAAAACTAATGGTGATGCTGCTAGGAGTAGAGATAAAGAAAAGCGTTTTTCTCGTCAGTACCAAAATTTAAAAGAAACAGATAGGGCACCTAGCACATCCCAAAAAACAATTTCAGAAACAAACATGACGTGTTATAACTGCAATGAAAAAGGGCACGCATTTTACCGCTGTCCGAAACCAAAAGTAAATTGCACAAACTGTAAATTACTTGGGCACGTAGTTTCTGATTGCCCGAAGCTCAAAAAAGCGTCAAATAATGATGACAAAAGTAAAAACGTCTTAAAAGTTGCGAGCGAAGATAATTTAATAAAAGGTAATGAAACAGACTACGATACTGGTCTAAAATATAAAATTCCAATCAAGATAAATGGTAAATCACTAGGTTGTGTAGTTGATTTAGGTAGTGAGGGTACGCTGATACAACTGAGTGAAGCGAAACGGTTACAACTTCAGTGGAACAACGTAAATGGTCCTTTATTAAAAGGGATAGGTAATGTCGCTTGTATTCCTATTGGATCATTGTACGCAACTGTTGAAGTGCAAGGTGTCCTCGAACACAACGTACATATTTTAGTTGTTGATGATCATGTCATACCTTGTCCATTGCTATTGGGTCATACTTTCACAGAAAGACCTACTATTAAAATCGTAAAAACTAACAAAGATGTTATTTTTCAAAAGATAAAACCGCACGATACAGAAAAATGCGTTTTGAGTTGTGAACGCGATATTCTTATCGGAAAAGATGAAATAAAACCAGTAACGGTTAAATGTTCTAACGGATATACAGGTGCTATTTATGTGCATGGCAGTATTAGATACGATATAAATCGCGAGCATTACTTGTTTCCCGGAGAGTACGAATTAAAAAATGGCTGTGGCACTTTACTAGTTCAAAACATAGGTCAAAGGGAAATGATTATAAAGGCAGGAGAATTAGTCACAAGAAGCCACTCTATTGTGAATAAAATTAATATTAAATATGTGGACATTAACGATGATAACTTCGACAAAATTGTTACTTGCGGAGACTCTTTGACACAGACACAAAAGGACGAATTGCAAAACGTACTTAGTAAATACAAGAATTGTTTTTCTTCCAGTTTGAAAGATTTAGGCTTTACCACTGCAACTGAAATGACGATCGAATTGACCGATTCAAATCCTGTTGTATATCGTCCATACCGTTTGTCTCAAACCGAACGGAAGCATGTTCAAAACATGATTCAAGAAATGATGGACAGCGGTATTATCAGGGAGTCTAGTTCTCCTTTTGCAAGTCCGATAGTGCTGGTCAACAAAAAAACAGGGGAAAAGAGATTGTGTGTCGATTATCGCGCGATCAATCGTAAGACAAAACGCGAACATTATCCTTTACCAAGAATTGAGGATCAACTTGATAGACTCTCTGGTAGTACGCTGTTTATTACGCTTGATTTAGCCTCAGGCTATTATCAAATTCCCATCGCAGAACAATCTCGTGAGAAAACTGCTTTCGTTACCCCAGACGGACAATTTGAATATAATAGAATGCCGTTTGGGCTTGTTAACGCACCATCCGTCTTCCAACGGACTATGAATAAAATAATACAGAGTTCACCAGTAAAATCTTATACTCTAGTATATATGGACGATATACTGATACCGGCAGGATCATTTACGCAGGGTTTGAATCGGCTTGATGAGGTACTTAAATTACTGACACAAAATGGATTAACCCTGAAATTAAGTAAATGCAATTTCTTCTTTGACAAAATTGAATATCTAGGGTATGAGGTTACTGCAGATGGTATTAGGCCAGGGTCATCGAAAACAAAGGCTGTTACAGAATTTTCTCCGCCAAATAATGTTCATGAAGTGAGACGATTTGTAGGGCTCGCAAGCTTTTTTAGAAGGTTCGTGAAGGGATTCGCCATAATAGCTCGACCCTTGACTTCTCTGCTCAAGAAAAATGTTCCTTGGCATTGGGGTATTGAGGAAGCTAAAGCATTTGATAAACTAAAAGAAATATTGGCAGACCGACCAGTGTTGGCTATTTATGATCCAACATTGGAAACGCAGCTGCACACAGATGCGAGCAAGATCGGGGTAGCAGGCATTCTTATGCAAAAAGATACTTCAGGCGCCTTAAAAGTAATTGCTTATTATAGTAGACAGACAACTCTGGACGAACAAAAACTACATTCTTACGAGCTCGAAACTCTCGCCGTGATATCGTCATTAAATAAATTTCGAGTATATTTGCTTGGAATTCGCTTCACGATAATCTCGGACTGCAACGCTCTCCGCACTACATTAACCAAACGTGATCTAGTGCCTCGAATTGCACGTTGGTGGTTGCAATTTCTTGAGTATGACTGTGACATAGAATACAAACCTGGAGAAAAGATGGCTCACGTCGATGCGTTAAGTAGGAGTCCAATACTTGATGAAAATGACCGCACTCACCCGCTAGAAATACTCTCTGTAGGCACCGACGATTGGTTAGCAACGTATCAACAGGCCGATGATGAAATAAAACGCATTGCTGACATACTTAAAGACTCAAAGACAACGGACGCAACAGAAACTTTTAAGAAATATAAGTTAGAAAACGGTCGCGTTTATCGTGTGCTTGACGATTCAACACTGCGTTGGTTAGTGCCGCGAGGTGCAAGATGGCATTTGTTAAAAGCAAATCATGACGACATAGGTCACTTTGGCTATGACAAAACATTAAAACGTATCCAGGCGAACTACTGGTTCCCGAAAATGAGGCGATTTGTTAAGAAGTACGTAGCAGCATGTGTCGAATGCGCTCATCATAAACTGCCAAGTGGTACTAAAGCGGGCGAATTGCACCCAATCCAGAAAGTGGAGTTGCCGTTTCACACCATACACGCCGACCATTTGGGACCGTTTATTAAAACAAAACGGGGCAACACGTACATTTTGATAATTGTAGACGCATTTACTAAATACGTCAATCTCACTGCTGTGCGTAACACAAAGTCTGCTACGAGCATAAGGGTTTTGCGTGATCATATCAGTTACTTTGGTACGCCTAACCGCCTTATTACTGACCAAGGTACAAGTTTCACGAGTGGTGCTTTCAAGAACTTTATTAAAACTACAGGCATTAAACACATTTTGAATGCTGTGGCAACGCCAAGGGCAAACGGTCAAGTGGAAAGGTACAATCGCACTATTTTGGCTGCCCTTGGTGCTATGAATCACAATAAACCCAACGGTATATGGGACGACCATCTACCCGAAATCCAACTAGGCATTAACACTACTATTCATTCGGTAACAAAGAAAACTCCAACAGAGTTGTTGTTCGGGAGAACGGTATCTAATCCATCATTAAGTATATTTAACGAAGCCATTTCCGACACTAACTCTGCAAATCAGTCTTTGACAGAACTTAGGTCAGAGGCCAGTGAATCGATTAAGGAACAACAAATAAAAGTCAAAGAGGCGTACGATAAACACAGGAAGGGCAACATAAAATTTAAAGTAGGCGATCTTGTTCGAGTAATACGCGCAGTTCAAGGTATTGAGGGACAATCAAAAAAATTGGAACCTAAATGTAGAGGTCCGTACCGAATTAAGAAAGAACTTCCAAACGATAGATACGTAATCGAAGATACTCCTATTACGCGACAAGGAAAACGTTATGAAGCTGTAGTTGCGATAGACAAAATATTCCCTTGGCTCTCGGTGACACAATCGATAGGTTCTGATAATGAGTCAATAGAGTCAGTTGATAACGAATCCTTGCTAAATGAATCTAATTCTCCATAGATACTATTTGCTTGTCACTTTCACTGTTGGGCTGCGTAATAAAGTATGCATATAAAGCATTATTTCAAATTAATTAATTATAATAATTCAATTATTGGTCAACATCACGTTAGTGCCGGTAACGGTCAATGTTATGGACCGGGCATAATTGGCTCCTGTAGAACTTGCCGGTAACGGTTAATGACAAGGACCGGGCATGTCGTATGTTTAGTATGACAAGCAGGTAACGGTTAATGTCATGAACCGGGCATACAGTTGATTAAATGCAACTTGTCGGTAACGGTCAGTTTCATGGACCGGACAAAGGAATATTGTGTGAAAATAACCGGTAACGGTCAATGTTATGGACCGGGTTTAAAATTGGAAAGTGTACATTATATTTATTTTGGAATATATATATATTTTCATCATTCTCAATCATTATGCAGTGTATAACAATACGATCTATATCATGTATTAATTCTAGTTTATTAATGTTCTTGTCCTAGTAGTATAGATCTAGTTTAGTATGACCGATCGATCATACCGTAAGGATTATATCAGATGATTAATATATAAAAATAATTGTATATTTCCAATAATTATATTATGATTTATTTTCTTCTCATATTGTTCATAATATGTTAAGTATTAATTATAATGGTGTTGATAATGTATGTTAACTGGCTGTTATAATGGTTGCATGTACCTATATAACGAAGGGACTCGTTAATATAAGGATGGCCGAGTTGTTGTAGTACATTTTAAGCATTGTCAATAAAGAAAATGGTAATATAATTTGTAATAGTAAATATACGTGTGTGTAATATTTATTGTTGATTTTATGAAACAAAAATTAGTAACTGTATTGATTTACAAGTGTTTTAAAAACATTCTTATTGGTTGGTGTCTCGACCAATCGCAGAATCGGACGCCAACCAATAAGATTCTAGCGTTAGGGAGTAGGGAGAATCGAGATTGTGGAAGGAATGTTGAGCGGGCGATCAGTCGTCGATTGTGATTGACAGTGAATACACGTGTTTGGTGCATAAAGTGTTTTTCATTTTGAATACTTATCAACTACCCTGAGTTTGTGGAGTTACATATACTAGCTGATCCAATCGGAGTTTATTGTTTTTCAGGGTTGCTCTTTTTTTTCTCGTTGCAAAAAGCAGCTGCATAGTCTTTCATCAAGTATAAAAATTTACGTTTTGTTTTCGATACGCATAATGTCTGTGCATAATCTTCTAAGTACAATTTAAAGATTCTGATTCTGATCCTGAAAGATAATGAAAATTAAATCTTCTACAAAATAAGATTTTTTAACTTGAGAGATGACCAGTTTGTTGTTAGATAAGCAAATACGTCAAAGTCAAAATGATTCAAAGCCAAATTTAGAAAACCATTTTTCTATATTAAAGCTATAATACTTTCCAAGAACCAGTCTGTGCATGGTTGGTTGTTCAGAGGTGGCATTTGTCTGTGAAGAAGAGCGACCAGTAGGCTTACTACGTAAGAAGCGACAGGCTCGAGAAGCTGTCAAACGCGACATATTGAAAGAACTACTATGGCTCTAATGTCACTATGTCGCGTTTGACAGCTTCTCAAGCCTGTCGCTTCTTACGTAGTAAGCCTACCGAAAGAACTCTACATACGCTCATTCCTATCAAATGCACCAGGTACAACATTTGAGAAGGCGTAGAATAACGCCTCAGCATCATATTTGGACACACCATCTATGCTAATGCTGTCTCCTCAATCACCCACGTCCCTATATTCCTTAACTCAACGGAATAAAGTCTAATATTCGAATTGACTCCCAAACCATGAGTCGACATATCACAAACATGTTTCCTTAAACTACCTCCAGCAAAGTTCACTTTACTGTAACAACTCTTCACATCTTTTTCTTAGCCCATAAAGTTCAAATTGCATTGAGTTATGCAAATAGTTCACCGCACCTCTGAATAGATGGACGCTTACTGAGGTCTTGATAAGAAGTGTAGTAATTAGATGGGAAGACTGCCGATTATAGATAAGACATCTAAATAATGAGTATGATGACCAGCTGATTTACATGTTGGGTTGAATACCTTCATGATTTATATTATAAACCTACATAGCTGCAAGTGAAACTAATATCGCGGTTAACGATCGCGGCATAAGCTGAATGGTGGTCCTGTTATTGTGACGCCATGACGCATCGTTTGGCACTTTCTTTGCTTTTTTTGTGTTAATTTGTTCTGTTTTTTTTTTGGGCCTAATTTTTGTATTTTTAGGGTTCCGTAGCCAAATGGCAAAAAACGGAACCCTTATAGATTCGTCATGTCTGTCTGTCTGTCTGTCTGTCTGTCTGTCTGTCCGTCCGTCCGTATGTCACAGCCACTTTATTCCGAAACTATAATACCTATACTGTGGAAACTTGGTAAGTAGATGTATTCTGTGAACCGCATTAAGATTTTTTTACAAAAATAGAAAAAAAACAATAAATTTAGGGGGTCCCCATACATAGAACTGAAACTAAAAAAAATTTTTTTCATCAAACCCATACGTGTGGGGTATCTATGGATAGGTCTTTAAAAATGATATTTAGGTTCCTAATAACATTTTTTTCTATACTGAATAGTTTGCGCGAGAGACGCTTCCAAAGTGGAAAAATGTGTGTCCCCCCCCCTCTAACTTCTAAAATAAGAGAATGATAAAACTAAAAAAAATATACTATGATGTGCATTACTATGAAAACTACCAACGAAAATTGGTTTGAACGAGATCTAGTAAGTAGTTTTTTTTTAATACGTCATAAATCGTAAACCGCAATTTACCTTACACTATTATTAAAACATCGATCAAAGTCACAACGAACTACAAAAACTATTATATTATGTTACTGGCTGCTACGGAACCCTTCATGGGCGATTCCGACTCGCACTTGGCCGCTTTTTTAATAATTGTTGCGTCATTAATAACAAATGTTTCTTTCTTTCTAAAAGCATGTTAAAAAAAAATTACTTGCTAGGCAGGCAACCGGACCTTATTTTTTGGTACCCATTTTATACTAATCTGAGTGTCTTAAGGTACGAGGGGACTAATACTAAAAGTCAAAATCAAAAGATTTTTATACGGACTATGATTTACAAAATAATTTTTGACGTCAAAGCTTATAGTGTCTTATTTATTTTGCGGAGTTGGATAAATTTCGGATCAAATAACTTTATCACTTAAAGTCCTTATAATTCATTTTAAAATTAAGCGACTGTTCAAATAGAAGGGTAGAAGCGTTCTCCTATGTTACATACAAACAACTATTTTAATGACATCTCATATTGCGGTCTTGATAAAATCTGGATAAGTCAGTCCATGTTTCACGAGTGACAAAACATATTATTTAGTCGTGTCAATACACTCATCCTATTAGAGGAAATATCGATATGGCGGGTTTCTTACGGCATGACAGTTAATTGTGAGATTATGTCCTGTCACAGTACCACTGGGCGGTCACTACATACAGAAAACGCATTTTGACAACCTACTTGGTTCTTTTTGAATAACAACTGAATATCAACTACAAGGCAATGGCGCTAGGCGCTATGTAAAACACCCCCCAACACCACTTGCGGGGTGCGGGGCGTGGGGCACTAATATCGGGCGGGAAACTCATTTTGGCGCGGGGGGTGAGTGTCCTTTCTGTAATCAGTACGGGTTAGTACTATTATTTTCTTTCTGTGACAGTGCTTCGTGTTAGCGGGACTGGCTGTGACGGTTGATCAAGCCAGCTGAATGGCAGCTAATCAGTTGCGCCTGCGTCTGCGCCTGACAATGACGAATGCCATTGTTTTCGCTGCATTTGTGGATCAATCGAACCTTGACTTCCATTGACAAATTAGTGTACAAATTGAATTTATTTAACCACACGGCTCACAGATATCACAAGATAAAGTCAGTTAAAATTACAATAAATAATACAAACTCATACAATGCAATAAAAATTTTTTCATTCTCAAGAACCTTTCACGTCAATCAAATTCTTGAAGCATCATGATGACCTATTTTGTACACCTGATTTTAATCATGGGCATATTGGGTATATCTTTTTTGTGTAACTTAAACTTGATGTTAAATGTTGATGACAGGGATAACCGGTTAATTTCGGATGGTCAGAATTACCAATGATTATTTCGGATGGTGATTTTACTGGACTGTTTTTTACAATGTATATTATGGTGCAATGAAGTATATTCTATTCTATTCTAATGAGGAATCAGTTTTACTTTTAGAAAATATCTAATCTTTTTAATGCCCTCAATAACCCGTAAATGATTATAATGTGTAGGGAACATCTCACACACAGCCATCTGATGAAATATTTGTCTATCTATGTCTATGTATAGAACACCTGTTCTAGATACTACTGATATACACACATATATATTATGTTTTATTAATTACATATATATAAAAATATACAATATCCAAACACAAGACAGTGTTCATCACACAAATGTTTGTCCAGGGCGGGGTTTCAATTACTTCGAATCTGCGACCCTGTGTTTCGAAAGCAAGCGCACTACCGACTAGGCTACTAAGGTTTAAATGATCGAACCGATTTCACATATAATTCATAATTCAGAGGTTTTTACCATTTTTCGACGTCAAAGCTTATTTAAGTACCAATGACCAAACTATCTATGGTTGGAATTACAATAATAACTGAGCTTATAGTGTATATTTATGATTAAGATCATAATATTCAAAGCAGTCATTTGACTATTTGAATAGCAACGTTAGGAGTTTGTACCGTTAGCGGGTCTACCCGATAGCCAATCGGGGGAAACTGGTCCGATGGTGGCTGATGGCAACTCCGATACGCGAGGAGTGATGGCGCCCTGCATAAGCAGCATTTAACACCACTGCATACTTGCATAGCTCACTTTATTTTATACTATTAAGGGGCTCTACCACGCTAAGTGGCGCCGCCACCATTTAAAAAATAATTACTCGGAAAATAATCAATTTTTCAAAAATCCGGTCCACAGAACTGGAGTCGGGGTGCTGTAGGACATACATATAGAAGCTATTAACTTTATTTATTGTATCTCGCTGTAGTTAGAGATAGGAAATTTGCGAAGAACGGCCACTTTTCGCATTTTTTGTATCTATAACTACATTGAACTATAATTATAGTAAACATATGTGATTATTATAATAAACATATGTGATTGCTTCTATATATCCTACAGCACCCCGACTCCAGTTCTGTGGACCAGATTTTTGAAAAATTGATTATTTCCCGAGTTATTATTTTTTTCAGGATGGCGGCGCCACTTGGCATGGTAGAGCCCCTTAATATACAGGGCCTTTTTCCTGTCATGCGGATTTTCACCCGCGCGCCGATTTGGTCCACGTGCGTGCTGACCGCATCCTATCATCTCATACAATGATGAAGTGACAATGACTTCTTTGTATAATTGAAATGTGCATTTGTAAAATAAAAATAAAAAATGAGTGAGAGTGTCAGATTCTGATCTATTATTAACCCCCGACGAAAAAGAGGGGTGTTATAAGTTTGACGTGTGTGTCTGTCTGTCTGTCTGTGGCAGGCATCGTAGCTCCTAAACGGATGCGCCGATTTTGATCTATTTTTTTTGTTTGCAAGATGTCACAATCGAGAGTGTTATTAGCTATGATCCAAGAAAATATCTTTAGCCATTTGAAGATCATCAGCTCTTTTCTAGTTGTTGAAAGGGTCAAGTAACGGTTTTGTGTCGGGCGTTATTAATTTTTTTAATTTATACTCTTTTCCAACTATCGGAAACATCGTCTAACACGACTTTTCCTTCTTCCTCAGGCCTCGATGGACCTACCTCCGGACAAGGCGAAGCTACTCCGAAACTATGACCTGGAGAAGAAGTGGGAGATCATCTGCGACCAGGACATGGTTCAGGCCAAGGACTCGCCGGCACACTACCTCAACAAGCTGCGGACGTACCTCGACCCTAAGGCGTCCAGGAGTCACAGGGTAAGGGAATTTGAGGGAACAAAGAACAATGCCTGCCGCGGCCCAATTCAATATAGTTATAGAGGCAGAACTCCTCAGGCGACTTCTTCTTCATGACACATCGTTTTCTGTTATTCCGTATCAACGCGCTAGGCTACGAGTAGCATCCGAGGTATACTTGAACGGCCACTAGATGTCCCTTCAGGTAACAACGCCCGCCGGCGGGGGCGCGGTCAGAACCAAAATCAAAATTGAAAATCAGAGACGGAGCCCCTCAGGCGTCGTCTCCTTCACGATGTTTTTTAACATCAACGCGCTAGGCCGTGGTCCGAGGCTCCCTTGAGCCGCCCCTAGACGCGTTGGTATATGACTTTTTTGGGTTAGAGTCTTCCGCTCCCCCGCAAGTCCGGTGAAGCTTGATTGGTTGTACCTTCACTAGATGCGTTGGTATATGACTACTTTGGGGTACTTAAGCCTCGGTCACATTAAAAGTCGCCGCTGTGTGATCACGGTCAGTATGGAATTCGCAGCAATAGCCGTGTAACGCTGAGCGAGTTCTCGCTGCGAGTGCCAATTCTCAGCGACTAATCGCTGTGTGTGACCGAAGCTTTAGAGCCTACCGCCTCCTCGCAATCCGGTGAAGCTAGATAAGTCGATTTTGCGACACAAGCGTATACCAATTTAAAATGAAAAGGGAATATGTCAAACATGATTTAGGTTTGGTCTCAAGGAGCCCCAAACTGTGTATAGAATTAAGAGCGGTCTCAAGAGCAGAGTTTTAGTATCACATCTCCCTCTTTTTTCAATCATTTCCCCATTTTTTCAATATGTCGGTCTGTGGGGTTTCTCGCGTTCGTTAGTTAAACGTGAGATAATCTCTTGTCACATCACAGTGCCTCACGCTTCCGGGCCGGACTAGATAGCAGTTGTCATTTTTAATTATGCGGTCGAGCTATTAACCTGTGCTTGGGGTTATCTTCTTAACCTCTATTGTCCTTGTCTAACAGCCAAAGTCCGTCGTGACAACTCGCATCGTTACAAGCATGTTTAGCTTAGTGCAGAGGTCTAGCACATGCGGCTGGACATGTTGACCTTGAGAGCGCCCGTATTTCGTAACGGTAGAGGTTAATTTTGTAGTGCAAATGTCCAACCGCATGTGCTGGCTTCTGTACATTGACAGTACCGTTATTTATCATACTTCATACTAATAATTATAAAGAGGAAAGTTTAGTATTTTTGTGTGTGTGTGTGTGTGTATGTTTGTAATGAATAAACTCAAAAACTTATGTGCCGATTTCAAAAATTCATTCACCATTGGAAAGCTTCATTCACCCTACCTAAGTAACATAGGCTTCCTTTTACCGCGGGAAAATGTCTCATTCCCACGGGAAAAACTGTTAACGCGGGCGGATGTATACCTGGGGCTTCGCCCGTGTTGCTTTACGATATTTCCTGTGGAAACGAAATATTTTCCTGCGGTAAAAGTAGCCTATGTAACTCTCCGGCCCTCGGTCTATCACTATGCAAAAAACACGTAAATCCGTTACTTAATTCCGGTGTGAAAGACGTACAAACAAACACAATTATTGAGCCGTGGAACAAGAGATTTACGTGCCTTCCATAGAATCATCTTTCTTTTCGGACTGCAGGCATGTCATATCATAACCAAACTGGGGAAATTCCACAAAGTGATATTTGATCGACTAATGCCTCTTTGGGATTCAAACCCGGAACCTTCGTAATTAAGGCGAGCATTTGACCACTCGACCACGGAGGCTGTAGCGGTGAAGTGAAAAGCTCTAAGAATAGGGAATTTAATAGATTTTATTTTTATTTCGTTTTACTTCGTGTTAGCTGTCACGATATTGAAATAGCTTAATGGTGATTTTTTACTATTATGGTTTTTATTCTCAAGAAGAGTTTGGAAATCGTAGTGCAGGTAAGAAGTATGGCCTATAGTTATTCCATGAAACATTTTTTTTTTTATCAAGTAAAATTCCTCAGTATAAACATGATGTGGCATTTTATTTTGGTTCTTCAATGCTATACAAAATATTCTTTATTGACACCAAAAATGAGAATTTTACACAACATGGAAAAGCTATAGAAGTCAACAGCCGGCCCTATTGCCAAGATAACAATCTCTACCAAACTAAGGTATTCGTCAAAGGCAATTGCATAAAAAATACAAGATCTGTCCATTTTATTGATTCTTCACAGAAGTGTGTAATAATTGCCTTATCAGTTTCAATTACTTTTGTGTTTTTAGTTTGAATAAATTACAATCGTGTCAGTAATGTCATGCACGATATGATAATAACACATAACATTAATACAAATAGTCACTTTATTCTTTCAAAGGAAAACAGAGCTTGTCATTATGAAACATACGCGGAGATTTTCCTAGCTCTTTGTCAATATAATGGTCTAAGAAAACAAGGTCTAACCGTTAGACCACGTGACTGACACAAGCCTACGTCATTTTGCTCTGTTTATCCTTGTCTGTTACACGCATTCGACAAGGATGAATATGAATAGGCAAAATGACGTAGAAATGACGTAGGCTCGTGTCAGTCACGTGGTCTAATGGTTAGACCTTGTTTTGTTAGACCATGGGCTATTGCCCATGGTCATAAAAAGTAATATTTTCGACCTTAAATAAAACAATTTTCTGGTCGACTACACAGTGTGAATTTATGTAGGTATGTAAAGTTCCAATAGGTACCGTACTAGCCCTAGGTAAAACAGGTACCGTTACGACTAGACAAAGCGCACTAAACAAACTCTCTAACAGATCGAGAGCATTTTAAGCCAGTCACACAATTTAGCTATAATTTATACTAGCTTTCATATAATAAGATTTTACCATGGGAATAAGGTATTTTTTCGCGGTTAAAAGTTGCCTATGTGTTATTCAGATGTATAAGCTATATTATTGTAAAGTTACGTTAAAATCCATTCTGCAGTTTTTGCGGGAAAGAGTAACAAACATACATCCATACTTATAATCTTTCGCGTTTATAATATTAGTAGGATTAAGATTCCCACATGTAATATTATGTTATAGCTCACCACCACACGCAGTAAGTAACTATATTAAAATATTATGTATTTCGCCTATATTGCGTCTGCGTACGTTTTACATGCTATACCGAAATATTATAAAATCGCGTTAATATTTGTCCACATAATAATAAATGTATTTTTGTGACTTCTCAGAAATGTATCGTTATAGTTCTTGCTATTAAATAAAGTGAGAGCTTAGTAAATGCTGAAAGGACTGCTCAGTTAATGTATCTGATAAACAAATTCTTTCTTTTTTTTAAAGAAACTCTTCCCAAAAATTAAAAAATTGTGAAAAAATATAAAGTTCGCCATACAAACTGCCCGATTATGGAATAGCAGCGGCGAATCCTCTTTTCCGAGCAAAATTACTTTGGTGAAGTAGTTCAAACTCGTTAACTAAGTCAGTATTTTGCAATATTTGCTAAGGAGCTCCGTATGTGGTTGCTTGCAAATTTGTATGGAAATTAGAGTTTGGCTATTGAAAGTAGACAGTGAAAAAACGCGGCAAATTTGAAAAAAATCGTAGTGGCAACCCCGATTCTATGGATTTATCTAATTTGATACTTTTTTTTTCTATGTAACTTTGTTGCCAATACAATGTTTTCCAATTTCATCGATTGTCTGCTTTCAATAGCCAAACTCTAATATAGTAAAATGTCTTGCTCCAATATTATAGTACAGCCACGTACAGCTACGTGTGTGCTGAGTTTTATTATATCACTTCCAGCTGCACAAGAAAACGTCATAAAAGCGCATAGATTATCAGCTAACCACTTTAATAATCTACTGCCAGACCAATGCCTCTCCCTAGACATAATATAAAGTCACGCTCGTTTCCCTTACGGGTCGAGCAGGTTTTTAGTAAGCTCACAGGGAACCCAAACTAAAACCAAAAAGTATTTGGGTTAAGATTTGGTACAAATCTAAATAAGATACACCTATCGTTTCGTAGCGCTAATAACGCTATAATCCCCACGCTTGTCAGGGGGTTAGGGGTTTTAGTTTGTGTTGATAACCCGAATCTGTCAAAAGCCTAATAATTCATTTAAAAAATCTTTTTTTTTTTTATTCTAAAGCCGCGCTTTATTCCGACTTCTCTGATTCTGTACTAGCCCCAGAACCAGAACACTATTACTTCGAGCCCCCGTAGAATCAAGCGCTATGGCAAAAGTTTGTCTTATATTTAACTGTCAATAAACTGCGTTATATTGAAATATCCTTACTTTACTTGCCTACTAGGAGACTCCTATCATTAGTATAAGATAAATTATGTGGAACGAAATAAAAAAATAAAAATAACTGCCAATAGATTTTATTCTTTTTGGAAGCACATAATTATGGAAAGTGCATCCGCTAAACACCAAGTGTTATTTCGCTCAGGCATTTCTGTATTTTCTGTATTTTCTGGCGGCGGAAAAGATAAGCCCATTAGCTTACAGCTAGTATAGTAAGTAATGAAAGTGTAAAGAAAGATACATTAAATTCCATTCGTTGGACACAATGTGGTTTTATAATAACAAATGCGTGTTTGTACGATCCCGCTCTCATGACATTGCGCTTGAGTCGAATAACGTTCAACATCGCGGTAACAATGAGTTATGTAACGGCGCCTCTCACATGCCGATCTTATCGTTACATTCTTTATATCATATTTATTGTTAGTATTGATAGAAAAAAAATACACCGAAATTGTACCGTCTAATAACGCAAAACATCTGGAGCCGTGACTTTGAATAACTTTTTTTCTGAAAGTTTTTTGAAATCGCATTTTTTTTACTTATTCCTTTTTGTCCTACTGCTGGGCAAAGGCCTTCCCTCTTTCTTATCCTCCACCGTTCTCGATCTTGTACTAGTGACACTCAATCCCGTTTAAAGGCGTCGAGGCCGGCCCGTTATCGCTTCCGAGGTATACGTCTTCCACGTCGCAACTTTTTTTTATTTACTCTTTTTTTCATTCAAGCTATCAGCTGGCTGAGTGAATTTGTATGAAAAAAATACTACACGAGATGTTTTGCGTTATTTACCAGATTTTTTTTCATAATTTTAGCTTCAATTAAACAATTATCAATGAGTAAAACGAGACAAAAGCTGAATGAATCTGAATTCCTGATCCTTCGATCAAAAAATATTTGATCGAAGTCCTGATCTGAAAAAACCTGACGTGTGCGACCAGGCAAAGCTCATTACGTAGTAATAACAAGAAGATATTCGTTAGAGCATTGAGCAATACGATGTGAATTTGACAGGTGGCATGATGATTTAATCATTATACGAAAACTATACTTTGACGTAATCTGTGGTGAAGTTGTCATGCTCTCTCATTGCCTACCTTGCATGGTCTTAGTAATATGTTACATGTTACCTTGACACAATGACGCATTAAGGAAATTGCAGAAAATGACATTGTTTTTCAAAGAACCCAGCTAGAGTACGTGAAATCCTGTGTGACACAATGGTGGTAATTCACCCAAGTCACACTCTTATGGCGCGATCTTTTTCGTTCATATAGAAATCGAAAAAGAAAGGAAGATGAATGAATCAAAAATAAGAGCGAGCTGTCCTTCATTCATTAAATTTGGCGCAATTAAGTCGGATGCAAGAATATTATAAAATACATATAAGATCCTTGGTCGGATGTTTTTCCATGCACCCTTTCAACTACTGCGATCGAAGACGCCTTACAATATTGTGGTCTGACGTCTCTCAATCAAAATCGACAATCTTCCTTCCCTTTTTGTTCTTAAACGCGTGAAGAAGACGTATAGACTTAAAAAAAGTGTAGTAATTAGAATCGTGGATGTAGTAATTAAGGAACGTATAGATGTCGTGTCGTATCAGGAGATCAAACAGAGGATAAAAGACAGAACAGAATGGCGTAGACTCCACCTACAAGAGCGCAGCATGTCAAGAAGAAGAATTAGAATCGGCTCCAATATCCCTCAATGGTCATACTTTTGTCATGGATCTCAATTGTCCTGTAGTCGACGCATTTACAGGGAATTGTGAACAGGAAATTGACCTTAGTAATTCATTTGCCCTTAGATGAGTTGTAATATCTCTGAGATGAGTCACGAAGATGATCGTTATTCACGAAAAACCGTCTATTAATTTCATACAGTCTCTTACTATGCTGCTCGTTTTTGAATAAAGAAGCTGGAAGTAAGAGGGCCCAGAGGAGATGATAAAAAGCATTGCATGATGCGACACGACGTACAGTTTCTTTTGCTGATCTTCTCCACAGAAGAAAGGCACTGGAACGGCCAACCATGGACAGTCTAGTCCTTGGTATTTAATAGCAGTGACGTCGAAAAACGATTTTGTAAAATCTTACTTGGAATAGGAACCTTTTGATTTGATGCATTCTGACCGAGTCTGTATGTATGTATACTTCATCATCATCATCATCTCAGCTGAAAGACGTCCACTGCTGGACAAAGGCCTTCCCGGCCTGTATGTATACTTACAGCTTTCAAAATTAAACGAGGATTCTTTTACTGTCATTGATCCTGTTTCATGAGAAAATGAGATCAATTTATGTATTATTTAAGAAAACCTATATATATGATTTATCCCTAGCGAATATTCTAGATAGAGGATCACTACTTCCTGTCCTACTCGAAATAGAGACATGACACATCAAAGTCATCTAGCCATAAATACGATGGAACAAGATAAATTTCGTCCAATAAGCAAACACTATCCGCCTCAAATCAAGATCAAGATCAAATCATCTTTCGTAACATAATTTAAAGCTTCCTGACTAGTCATTGAAAGTTCCATTATACCCACTCTAACCAGAACTCGCTTTACCGTAACATGTGAAGATATACCTCATATGAATAGTAATAGTGAGTCACCCATCGATAGAGCTTTTATTTGTAGTATGGGGTTCAAGACGACTCGTGGGAAGCATGGTGTTGCGTCACATTGTATCGATTTGTGTGGCTCGCCAGTCTGTTTTGTACGATTTACCTATAAATAAATATGCTGATTTTATGTATTGTGAAAGGGAACTATCCATATTAATATTATTACCGCGAAAGTGTGTTTGTTTGTCCTTTTTCGCACTGAAACTAAACAACATATAGACCGGTTTTTTTATATTTTAGGCTACTTTTTACCGCAGTAAAATATTTAATTCCTACGGGAAAAGTTGAAAACAAAGCGGTCGTAACCGCTGGCAGTCAGCTAGGAAAGGATATTTTTGGGATGGCGGAGTTGGTAAATTACCCGTACACTTCCCAACATAGGGATTTGGTGTTTGAATCTGCCGACCAATAATATACCGATATATTGATTATTGGCATTTTTTTATAATCAAATGTATTGTTTCTCTTTTCAGAAAAGAAAAATGGTGGGCGACTCGACTTCGACCCAAGTCCTTAGGGATTTGGAGATATCATTACGAACAAATCACATAGAGTAAGTACTTCATAAGGAACCCTTTCTTTAAATGAACTCTACAAATTTCTAATTTAAGGGTTAAACATTTCTTCTTTAAAGCTCTTTTCTCCCGTTATTGAAATTCTCTTTATTTCTAACACAAATAACTGTCTGCCCATGAAACATTTTTAACTTGAACTGTTTAGTAAAAAGTTAGGATCTAAACTGAACTGACTGACTTTGAGGAGTGTTATCGTGTCTGCTCTGCACTCTCATCCTATTGAAGGAAATTTCAATAGGCCGCGTACCTCATGTTCCAGTTTCCGCATCAAGTACAGTGACAAGAGATTATCTCAGAGTTAAATGTGAGATAATCTTGTACAGACTTGATGCCACGATAAGGGCTGTACAAATCACTGCGTATGATTTTGCGTTAATCTTTAAGAACCCCCACACTAGCGTCTTTTGAGCGTCAACGTCGTACGTCGCGCATACAATCATAGGCACCAAGGCGAGTGAGACAAAAGACGGACGCGGTTGATTGTACGCGCGACGACGCATGACGTCGACGCCACAGAAGACAATATTAGTACTAACCCGTACAGAAAGGACACTCACCCCCCCCGCGCCAAAAAGAGTCCCCGCCCGATATAGCTCCCCACGCCCCGCACCCCGCAGGCGCCGCGGGACTCCGCCGGTGGTGTTCGGGGTTTGTTCGGGGGTGTTTTACATAGCGCCTAGCGCCATTGACTTGTAGCGGATATTCAGTTGTTAGTAGGTTGTCAAAATGCGTTTTCTGTATGGAGTGACCGCCCAGTGTCGACGCTCGAATTACGCTTGTGGGGGGTGTCTTTCAGTTTAGTCAAAAGACCTAAAGACCCTCGCAATTTCTTACCAATTACCCCTGGTTACAGATGGGTCCGAGAGTTCCTGAACGAACAGAACCAGGGTCTGGACGTCCTCATCGACTACCTCAGCTTCAGACTGAGCATGATGCGGCACGAGCAGAGGATAGCCCTGGCCAGGAGCCAGTCCAGTGATGGTATTAACCAAGGTACGAAGGCAATCATCTTTGGTCAATCTTATAAACTTAAGATTATATATATATTATAGAGATTTTAACAAGCAACGGTTTATGCGCTTAGAAAGCAGCATTGCGACTAGAATAAAAAAAAAAAGAAGGATATTCTTCTAAGATTAGACATCTTAAAGTGAACTAGTTAACATGTGCTGGCTGGGCTAGACCGTATGGTTCCCGGTTTAGAATTAAACCAATCCAACTCTTCCTGTGGATCTCATAAGTGGCGAAATAACATATTTAGGGAATGTACATTAGCGTTTACCTGTGTTATTAACAATAACAACAATCTCCCTACCACATTTCTTCGATAGTGATCCTTCATGGTCTTACAGTAACACCTCGCTTGTAAAGTGAGACCTTAATCCAGTAGTTGACTTGACTAAAATAAGACAGAAAGAAAATAATTTTATTTGGCAGCTGAAAAGAAAACAAATTGACAGGTTGTGATTATTGCCATTACACCCGATACCAAATAGGGTTGCTAGCTCAGCTAATGCTGCAACCACCAAGCCGAGGCGACTGCAACGCTGATTTTCAGCTAGACCCTCGGGCATTTAGTAAGCTCATTATTGTGACATTAAATACAACTTCGCAGGTGCTAACACAACGACGTCAGACTGCAGTGCCCAGGGCGATGGCAGTTCCACACTGAACGCGTCGTGGAGGCGGCGGGCCAGGAGTCAGGATGCGGAGTCAGAAGCCACAGGCAGCCCCGGGGTCATCCGCAAGAGGACCAGGCACGCGGCGCGCCTCAACATGGGCGCTTCCACAGACGATATACACGTGTGCATCATGTGTATGAGAGCCATCATGAATAATAAGGTCTATATTCTATGGTTCATTGTAGAAATTTATAGTCTTCAAATTATCATCATCATCATTTCACTATTTTACGTACGTGATAAGACGCGCGCGCGATATCATCTATAATACATTAACAGACGGCACCTGTTAAAAAAGTAATAAATCTGTAGAATATATAGGCTGGACAAATTTTTCCTTAGGCGTCGTCTCTAGAGACGCGACGCGCTGAGCGTCCCATATGTTTGAATTGACCGCGCGTCTCAAACAGTCTCAAACTGTATGGGACGCCCGACGCGCCGCGCAACGCCCGCGTCTCCAGAAACAAGGCCTTAAAGATATCTAAAGTCATCGTTCCTGCGCTGCCCGCGGGTGTAGCCCACTATTTCCATCGCAGTATTTCCATTGATGGAAATACTTCGATGGATTCTCCCACTATTTCTATTGCAAATAAACGCAGCGATAAATTATATCATCAGAACAGTATTATTTTTAGTCTGAAAATCTTGGAAATGAGAGTGAATGATTAGACGTTTAATTTAAGACCAAAAACGTTAATACAATCACATTTTCTCAGCATAGACTGTCTTTTCTCAGCATCATCATCGAATTTAAAAGCCGTGCTCTTGTCAGTGCAGTCTACGCTATTCTATTCTATTCTTCGTCTTCTGTTTGAACTCCTGATTCGACACTGCGCCTATCCTTACTGTAATTTGGTCCAAGTACGAGTATGTTCTACTCGGTTTTCTTCTCCTTCCTTCTACCTTTCCTTCAATAATAATAATAAACTTATCGTGTCTTATTCCTCTTGTCAGCGATGATCTTTAAAATAACTCTTTCCTCATTTACAATCCGTAGCTTTTCTAACAAGACCTTATTCTGTTTCCAGTACGGCTTCAACATGGTCATCCAACATCGGGAAGCGATCAACAGCATCGCCTTGTCTCTGGTCCACCACTCCCTCCGCACTAAGGCGTTAGTTCTAGAGCTGCTGGCTGCTATCTGCTTGGTGAAGGGCGGGCATCAGATCATACTCTCCGCGTTTGACAACTTCAAGGAGGTGGTGGGAGAACCAAGGCGATTCCACACGCTAATGGAATACTTCATGAATCATGATTCCTTCCATATTGAGTTCATGGTAAGTGGGAGCGTAGCAATAGATGTAAGCGTAGCCTAGTACTATTATTTATTCTGTGACGTAGCTAGGTCCGGCTAGCTCCTCTCAGAAACGCTACGGCGGCGTAGTGACTGTGATGTAACCAATAGGAGCGTTAGACCTAAAACAGTGATGGATTGTTTAAAAATGTAGCCATGAATAAATTCAAGTAGTAATATTTTTTTACCAATATCGATATAATCAAGCATTCTGATTGCTGGAAATTAAAAAGTATAATTTAGATTTAAATAAACGGCGGCGCTGATAGTGAAGCCGACATGGTCACACGCGATTTATTGTTCACATTTATATTACTTTTTGTCGGACTATTTCTCACCGATATCGGATAGTATTGATCGATTTGTACTTTTTGTTGTATTTTCTGGGAAACCGAAGGTTTAAACCATGTAGTTGCTTGCTTATCGTGTGGGTTTCGAGGTGAACCTACCTCACAAACCCTGGTGTCGGAATTATAGAACCGCCTTAGACTTCCGACATGGCTCCAATAACGACTACATCCGTTAGTAGCCGGGACCAACGGCCTTACGTGCCTTCCGAAGCACAAAATCATCTTTCTTTTCGGACAATCAGGTGATTCAGCCTGCAATGTCCTAACCAAACTGAGGAAAGTCTTACAAAGTGATATTTGTTCGACGAGTCCCCACCGGGAACCTCCGTAACGTCAGAAAACTCGACCACGGAGGCCATGTAGTAAATGAATGACTGTCCTTATCAGGTGGCGTGTATGCAGTTCGTGAACATAATAGTGCACTCGGTGGAGGACATGAATTTCCGCGTTCACCTGCAGTACGAGTTCACCGCGCTCAAGCTGGACGAGTACCTGGAGCGGCTGCGGCTCTGCGAGAGCGAGGACCTGCAGGTACACACACACACACACACACACACACACACCTGCAGTACGAGTTCACCGCGCTCAAGCTGGACGAGTACCTGGAACGGCTGCGGCTCTGCGAGAGCGAGGACCTGCAGGTACACACACACACACACACACACACACACACACACACACACACACACCACAGAACACACAGACACACACCACACTTTTAATATATATTCTTTGTGAAATCGACATCTGCTGGCAAACATTAGTATTACTTCGTTAATTTTGCTGGTATCAAAGTGTAGACTCACGCCCCTCGGGCTGTATGGGCTGTAACATAAGGTGTATGTTTGTTTGTGCCAGGTGCAAATCTCAGCGTACCTGGACAACGTGTTCGACGTAGCGGCGCTGATGGAGGATAGCGAGACCAAGACCGCCGCCCTCGAGAAGGTCAACGAACTCGAAGACCTCTTGGGACACGTAAGTTATAGGGGGGATTCCAGCTTGGAGTGTAGGTGTGGTATGGTTCCCCAGAAAATGGACCATCTCATTAGCTGCCCGTCTTGTTCTGTTGCCTGCACGCCAGAGGACTTGATGAAGGCTATTGACGACGCTATTCAAGTGGCTGGGTTTTGGGCCGAGACTTTCTGAGTTTGCTGTCGACTCGAAAAGAAGAAGACTGTATTACTTGTAATTTATTCTGATGTGCAATAAAGTATATTCTATTCTATTCATTATTCATTCGCTATTATAAAATTAGTTCCATATAATTTCAGCAATATGGCAAGGGTTTTATTATTATTATTTTACCTTTATTTTTTTCTATTTGTACTTTACAGACCCACGAGCGTCTAGCTACGTTGGAGCGAGAGGCAATAGCTAAACTGGCCACATTGGAAGCTGAGCTAGCGCAAGTGCGACAAGAAAGGGACCAATTGGGTATGTTTGATTATTTAATGTATCATCAAAACCTTTTATGTTTTAATTATTTATTGTACCATCAAAACCTGTAGTTATGTGAAAGTGTTTCTTCGGCGTGTTCTTCTCCACAGCAGCGCACACATTGCGCGAACCTGCCAGTTATGTTCCAACTGATATCGCATCGCCTCTTTTAGATTGTTTGATCTCTTTTTCATTGCTTAGACTTGTACATTGTTTGAGACGAGAGCCGGTCTTGGTTTGAGCAAAGCTTTTTAACTTCTGAAATGACGTCATTAAGTGTTCTAAGGGAGCCTATAATTATTTTTTTTAAATTGAAATTTTGTGTAATGACAGCGTCGGTGGCCAAGTGGCTAGGGCCGTCGACTTCCATTCAGAAGTTCGCGGTTTCAAACCTCGGCACGTACCAATGTGTTTTCGATTTTCGAATACATATGTACGTTTATTCGACGCTCTTACTGTGAAGGAAAACATCGTGAGGAAACCTGCACACACCTGCGAAGAAATTCAAAGGTTGTGTGTGAAGTTGACCAACCCGCACTGGGCCAGCGTGGTCGACTAAGGCCTATTCACCCTGGTATCAGGGTAGGCTCGAGCCCCTCGGTGGGGACATATATGAGCTGTTAACGAACGAACGATACCTTGTTTAGGACGAGAGCCGGTCTTGGTTTAAGCAAAGCTTATTAACTTCAGAAATAAGTGTTCTAAGGAAGCCTATAATAATTATTTTTTAATTGTGTGTATTTATATTTTTTATTTTTTATAATCAATTAGCGGAGGCGCGGAGGCAGGTGGTGGAAGAAGTGTCGACCCTGAGGCGAGCGCAGCAGGACTCCCGGCACCGCCAGTCCATGCTCGAGTCCAAGGTGCAGGAGCTGGAGTCGCTCACCAAGACACTGCCCAGGGGAGCCTCCAGTAACTATCATTACAATACTACTACATCATGCTCTAAGAAAACAAGGTCTAACCATTAGACCACGTAACCACAGAATACCAAATAGTAGTCCCTACAGAAGCTGCACTAGGCGACATAATTCATATAAATTTCAACCCTAGCTCTGTTATAATAAAGTGCAATTCAGATCGCACGGCGTTAGGCGAAAAGAAGTAGTTGCTGCATCTCTCTCTCTCGCGTATTGCGCCACTCTACTTACACGTTTAGGGAATGGGGAATTGGGTCCGCACGCGGCCCGAGACCGCTCGGCCGGGCGGTAGGTAGTTATAGCGCGCAAGTACATGGAGTGACGGAGGCCTGACGTAACTGACACGGGCCTATGTCATTTCTACGCCATTTTGCCTACTCATCCTTGTCGAATGCGTGTAATAGACAAGGATAAACAGCGCAAAATGACGTAGGTTTGTGTCAGTCACGTAATCTAACGGTCAGACCTTGTTTTCTTAGACCATGTACTACATTATCAATACAGCTACATGATTCACTTGATTTACCGAAAAGAAAGATTCCGTGCTTCGGAAGGCACGTAAAGCCGTTGGTCCCGGCTACTATCTACGGATGTAGTCGTTATAGGAGCCATGTCGGAAGCCTAAAGCGGCTCAACAATTCCGACACCAGGGTTTGTGTTAACATCGAAACCCACTCGATAAGAAAAATATAGCTACATTTTGTTTTGAACAGGCAAAGGCATTATGCCATACAGCCGTCGTCTTTAGTAATTTCTTGCATATCCGAGTTTTTAGACTCCTTTTTTTATGGCATTTTTTTCTTATTGTGTTGCGTTCAACAATTTACAGGCAGTCTTTTTTTATTAATGAGGGGTTTTCATAAGGCATGAAAATCCATCATTGCGTTGCGGCGCTTTTAATGGCAACACTCCAAACGTCATCTTGCTATCACTCGGTTGCAGAGAAGG